>JAGDQP010016395.1:0-12314 GCA_022664845.1 Lepisma saccharinum
AATCTAGGAAATATGATAAACATACTGTAAACCAGTGTTCGATTTGTAACGGGGGATGCCAGGAAGTTTCCCTGGTGTGTGAGGATTCCATCCCCTGTTGTTCATTTCAAATACCATCCCAACGATGAATAAAATCTTTGTACTTCAGCTCACAATGGTAGTAGGGTAAAGATTAAAAGCAAACAATACTTTTAGGATCCTTCTTCATAATTTTCAACAATTCGAACAGTGCTGAAAGCGTTTGTAATAGTAGTTAACCTGTGCAAGCATTAAATAATTGTATTTTTTTTCATAAATTAATAATTAACCCACGTATTTCAATTTTTACTTTTGTATTTTAGTTACACATGATTTCATCAGTTCGAAAACAAAATTAGTTGTTTTTAAAGCCAAGTGAGTGTAGTAAAAAAATTAATGTATTCATATTTCTTATAGAATACGTATTTCAAACATTACTGTTTTATATCCATATTTCCATTTGTTTAATAACGCGATTGTGTGGCGAAGAATGACTAATAACAACACGGTATCTCTAGCTCGTATTATTCAAAGCGTCCTAATTTTCATATCGGCCATCTGGTCACCCTACATACGTTGGTTCTAGTTTGAATTCCAACGAGAGTTCTGGACTATTGGCCCATAACGGCATAGTACTGGAAGGTACTGTGAAGGTGAACTGTATGGACATAGGTCTACACACATTTCGTCGACACTAAAGTATAGGGTAAATGAGGGTGACATTGCGCACATTTTTTAAAATGATTATTCTAAGTTCCATGATGTACATAAAATAAAAATACCTAATTAATATAGTGACCAATCATGTTTCTGACAAGCACAACAAAATTTATAGTCTAATCACTCATTACTTAGATGTTAGATTTATTTTTTTGTAAAACATTGCATCCCGGCGTCTATCTCGTAGGTTATGGGTGACACGCCGCATCTATAAGGGTGATACGCCGTATGAAACCAGACTAAAAGTGATTTCTCTACCAAGACAAATGTTCCAATTGTTTTCTGCAAACAACCTGTCGCATTATGGAAGTTGGGAATAAATTAAGCTACTCATTCTTACTTTATATTTTAGTTTCTATTATTTGTCTAATTCCTACTGTAGAGTACCTACAACTTTACGATGTAAGATAAAATTTTAAAGTTAAAATATCATGGACTATGTTCAGCACCTATTTTAAGTGAAAAATACAAGTTAGAAAATAAGATAGTAGCTATAAGCTAAGTTTAGATCATTTTTAGCAGAATTCAAAAATAGGCTTACAAAACGAAAAACAAAAAGGAAGTCAATGAACTTAGGCTACGAGATGTCTCCTGCATGTATTCTTGCAATTTGTTCTTTTAGTCTCTTTGGATCCCACTGTCCACAGGATACCCTTGCTTTTCCTTGGTTACATACCGGTATTTTCAATTAGGCCTAACATAAAAATAAAGATTAGGGTGATGAGGGTAAGGGCAAGCCTCGTTGGCTAATTCAAACGAAGCCGAAGAAGTGTTGGCATTTACGGCTTTCGTTCACCATGTGGCTCCACCACATCCTAAAACCAGTCGCCTTAGCAGAAAGAAAAGCAGATAAAGAAGAGACAGAATGAAGAGAAAGCCTGATATAAGTAAGAAGGCGCATATAACTAATGAATCAACAAGTGACAAGGTAGAGGAAACAGAAGTAGAGGAACAGACAAGTATCGTACCGAGGTAGAGAAAACAGAAGTAGAGGAACAGACAAGTATCGTACCGACTATCACACGATATCTTGCGATTAAAGTAAAGAACGAGGCAGAAAGAACAGGTGGTTTGAAGGGGTTGTCCACTTTCGTTATACAAAAACAACTTACTTACGTTGCAATCGAGCTAGAGCATGTTAAAAACGGCACTTAGCCCGTGGAGACGTCTAAGAATAATCAAACAACTAATCTCTTGATTGAGATCCCTAGAAACATTCGAAGTTCAATTGAACCACACCAACAACTAAATTATAGTCAGGGCGTAGTATCTTGTTGGAACCTCCAAGAAGTCCCTGAAGAAGTGATTAAGAATGAACTCGCCAGCCAAGGTGTAGTCAACGTTAGACAAATTAAAACTAAAAAGAGTAGGGAACTTCAACCCACGGGGTATTTAATTTTGACGTTTACTCTGCTAGAGCTTCCTAAGGACGTGAAGGCAACTTTCTACTGCTTGTGTGTCCGTCCTTACATACCGAGTCCGCTCCGCTGTTTTAAATTTCCGCTCTATGGACACACCAGCAAGTCATGTAACGTGGCCACTGCTGCATGTGTAATTTGCAATACCAGCAGCCACGGTGGGGGTCCTTGTACCTTACTGAATGCTCAGTGTGTTAATTGCAATGGTGAGCAGAAGACATGGTCGCGTGACTGTCCCATTTTCAAGGAGGAAGAATGAATTAGTGAGGTGAAGGTTCTAGAGGAAATATCTGCTGGCGATGCAATACGACCAATAAGAGAATCTCAACGCACCCTTCCATCTGATGCGCTTTGAACAGTAGAAGCAAGACCACTAGTTAAAACTGTCTCAGTTGGCACCCAGACAGTTGATGTGTCAACTCAAACTGAGGGACCTAAATCTGACAAATCTCCTAAATATCGCCAAGCCTCACCATCTCATCAAGTTACACCGACGTATACTGAGAAACAAATCAACTCTAGGGAATATTCTAGGACCTGAGCTGTACTTAGTGTTCTTGCTGGTAATATTTCAAACCCCAATCGTATGTCTCCAGTAATGTCGAGCATAAAACGGTTCACTAATGTTCTGACTACTCAATTAGCTCATTAACCGTCTTCTCCTCCCTGAACGAGTCACTCGTCCCTGGCCTCAGATATAATTGAGGGCGATCTGATGGACTCAGAATATACTCTAGACGGCAAGGGAGGGTAATTTAAACCTAACCTTAAAATGTGATGTTTTTTCTTGATCTTCATCCCAATGGCTATCCTCCAATGGAATCTTAAAGAATTTCATTCTCACTATGAAGAACTGCAAATGTTGTTATCAGATATTCCCCCTGTTATAGTGTGATTTCAGGAAACAAAGTTTATAGCAACTACATCTGTGATTTGGAATAACTATACACTATATCGCACAGATTATCTAACTGATGGTCGTGCATTTGACGGTGTTGCAATTGGTGATGTTGACATGCTGTATTCAACACCTGTCCACATCACTACAAGCGGTTGATGTTCGAGTCCACCTTGAGCAGTATGTTACAATTCAGAATATGTACATAACAAAGGAACAAGACCTTTGACCTTTATAATCTGATCCAGCAGTTACGTCAACATGTTATTTTTGTTGTAGATGTAAATTCGTATAACGTGATTTGAGGTAGTGTTCATACAGGTGCCCGCGGCAGAATAGTCGAAGCTTTTGTTGACGCCTCGAGCTTAGTTTTATAAAATACTTGTCCTAACACGGATTTTAGTTTGGTAAGATGCACTTTCTCAGCGATAGATCTGTCTCTCTGCAGTGTAATTCTTGCACCCATGCTCGCATGGCGTGTACATGACGATCTGTGTGGCAGTGACCATTTTATAGTAATTTTAGACTTTTTGGACCTTTATCAAGCACCGCGAAACCTGCCGCATTGGCATCTGAGACGTGCTGACTGGAATAAATATGAAACCCGTTCCCAACTAGTTGATCAAGGAGATATGCCCCTGAATGATTCGGTTGAGTACTTAAACCCTGAAATTTTGCGAGCTGCCAGATGTCCAATCCCACAGTCTGGCCAAACGACACGTCGGCGTTCTGTTCCCTGGTTTAACGATGAGTTCGAGCTAGCACGGAGACGGTGCAGTTGCGTTCTACGGGTATTCAACCGATATCCAACAGCAGCAAATTTGAATGCAGTTGGACAGCCACAAACTTATATTGGACGTTTCATGAGACAAACTCGACGTACATCCTTTCGTAAATACGTATTTTCCATTAATTTAAAACGTCAATCCGAGACGTGTGGGAACGAGTCAGACGTTTGCTATCACTTCTGGAGCAAAACAATGTCTTGCATACTGACCCAGAAGAGATAGCTAATCTTCTTGGAGCAACCTTTGCAGTAATGCAGAGGTGTCAGAACTATAATGCTAATTCCGTAAACATTAAACGAGAGACAGAGATGATTCCACAACGCTTCAACTCTAATAATTCCGAACCATATAATGCCTCTTTCACTGAGTGGGAACTTGATACTGCCTTTCGAGATGTTAGAAACCCATTCCCTGGATTGGATAATATACACTATGAAATGCTGCGACACCCTCCCTCCCACGGTAAGGTCTTCTTGCTAAATCTTTATAACCAGATTTGGAGAACTGATTGTTTCCCTGCTAGTTGACCAGAAGTTATCCTAATTTCCATTCAGGAACCTGACTAAGATAAACTAAACTCCACAAGTTACCGGCCCATTGTTGTCACTAGCTGCGTATGTAAGCTAGTTGAGAGAAAAACTGGCACCTAATGTGTTACTTGGAGCATAATAACTTGCTTGTCTATGATCAGTGTGGGTTTTGACATTATCCATCAACTGTCAACCACCTTGTCAGGCTAGGGTCTATTGTTCAGAATGCGTTCCCCGCAATGAACAAGTTCTATTTGTGTTCATCGATATAGAGAAGACTTATGATATCACCTGGAGATATGGCATATTACGCCAGCTTTATGACTGAGTGACCCATTTTTTTTTTCAAATTTCTTAGCTATCATTATTTTCGCGTACGTGTTGGTGATCATTTCTCAGAGCGTTACTTACAGAAAAATGAAATACCTCAAGGGAGTGTGCTGAGCGTCACATTGTTCGCTATTGCGGTTAATAGTGTTACGGCTTGTATTTGCGAACCTGTGGAAAGTCTTTTATATGCTGACGACTTGGTGATTGTGTGTAAATCTGCGAATATCTACCTCGTACTATCTTATCAGCGCTGTATGTTCTCGGTAGAGCTATTTCGTATAAAGTTGTACTAGGGCGAAGCTAATAGCTCATACAATTCTACCAAGCAATGTTCTCTTAATGGGACTAGGAACCGAATATTACTTCATTAAATTAAACATGAGAATTCAACTGGGTATGGCATATCTTTAATCACGAGTTTTACATATTGGAATATTTATAATTATGGCACGAGAACGAAGGAATACGTTTGATATTATATCTATAAAACCACAATATTTAACATAACACAAATAGTAAATAATAGCAATTAGTGAAGCAAACACAAATGATTGTTTCTCCAACTCACCTAATTGAAGGAGTAAAGCAGATAGAGATGTTAAATGTATCTGCATTTTTGAGTACTGTCAGAGCTGAGTCGAGTCCCTTGTAGAGATTGTTGATGGTATCAGTCCCTCGTTAAGTAATACTTGACAAGATCATCGAAAATAACCAGCGTGTAGATTATATCTGAACGAGGCGTATCACACTATCATGGTCATCTAACCAACCATAACACCGTTTCGTGTATCAAGATTATATACGAAGTATCTTACTGTCCTTGATCCTAACTAATCACTGCAAATCTTAGCCACACCTCTTGGGTCTAGCTAAGCTCTTCTAAACAAATCACAGTCTAGTCAACTTTGAACTTGATAAGCTTTCTTGTACTTCGCACTCCGTATTCATTGTTACTTGAAATGCTGATATAGGTATACTTTGTACAGGATGAAACTTTGCTCTTAATGTTTTCGCGTAATATAATCTGCCTATTCAGGTGAACTTTGTATTACCTTCCTCAGCGCAACTTGACTTGCAGTTGCGGATGTTAACATTGCTCTTTGGACTCACGTGTAAGTTGGACTTGTCATTCAGTGAAATATAGCACTGTCTGGGCAGATACAAGCAACCAAAGAAATAACAATATTAATCTTTTGAACTAGCGTTGGAGAATCAATCTTACCCTGAACTGAATATTTAAGAAAATGGATAAATTTAAAATTTTCATCTTTTCGTTTCAAGTCTTCTTAATCTAATATATTTATTGCACACTTTGCATACCCCTGCACATAGGGTAACACTCGCATCTAGCCAGATCCAGTTGACGTTAAACCATTTTGTTGAGTGGTCACACCAGACTAGCTTCCGTTTTTAACCCACGAAGACAGTATGTGTGCATTTTTGCCGTAAATGAAAATATTTTATGGATACGGGTATGTTTCTTGGAGACAGACAACTCCAGTTTGTCGAGGAGATACGATACCTTCGTCCGATCTTTGATATGAAGTTAAATTGACGTAGATATCTTCGCCAAATTAAGATTTCCTGTACTAGAGCTCTGAATTTGTTACGTGTTTTAATCATCTTACTTGGGGTACTGATCGTATAACTTTGTTACGCCCTTATCGCGCAATCATTTTATCGAAGCTTAACACGATTTTCTCCTTTACATACACTTGATACTGTTCATCATGACGGAATTCGACTGTCCACTGGCGCGTATCGCACAAGTCCTGTGACCAGTCTTTGTGTCGCTGCTGCCGAACCACCGCTAGAGATTCACCTGATGTACCATGTGATAAGCACTTCTGCAAGATGTCATCTTTAGTTGGACATCCAGCACTTAATTTGTAGTGATTCCGATACAGCGAGGACTTTATGAACGCCGTGGTCACGTTACCCGACCACTTGGCATTCGAGCATCTGAGTTGTTAGTGAATCTGAATGCCAACTGTCTGCCGTGTCCGTTTTGGTCTTCATTACCCATGGATACTTGTTCGTCCACGGACTGATATTTGTTTGTCAACATTGAAAAAAATCGTAGACATCTATGACTCAGTTACAGTAACGTTTCCGTGAGCTGCATACTCAGTACCCGAATTTTATCGCTGCTTTTACAGATGGGTCCAAATCAGAAGTATCTGTTGGGTGCGCGTTTGTTATAGATGGGGAAGCCCGCCAATTTCATCGTATTCCCAAAGCCATAGCTGAGCTATACGCTCTTTTAAAGCCTTTGGACTTTAGTTTTGTTCGTGGTTTCAACTGCATCCTTGTTTGTTCAGATTCGCTCAGTGTTACTCAAAGCCTCAAAAATATGTATTCTTAGCATTCGCTCGTGTAAGATGTCCTATCTAAGACACATGCCATGTACTCTACTGTTGGTGAGGTTATCTTTTCCTGGATACAAAGTCATGTTGGTATCCATGGTAATGAACTGGCAGACGAAGCTGCTCGTGAGGACTTTTTAAAAGCTAATATTGATATTCAGCATTACCCATTTCAGGACATGTTATTGACATGTTACACGAAATGAATGGCGGCGACGATGGGATGACATTGGTGCTAAGAAATTGATAGCAATTAAGGTAACTTTTGCTCCATAAAAACGTCTTGCGCAGGCGTGAAGAAGTATTTTTATGTCGTCTATGTATACGTTGTGTTATTACCGGCCATAAAAGTCATTTTATCTTTTTTCATGGCCACATGGAAAGAAAATTGAGTAGCAAAGGAGTATAAAAATATGAATCCGACATGAATGACTGCGTGAAAATGGTATGCGAACCTATAAGATGATCAAATCAAAGTTGTGACAGATAACTAAATATAACCAGATGTTAATAATCATTTAACTATCGAGCGACAAACAGTTATTCGTATCTAATGGACTTGCCTCACTATGCTTATATTTTTTATTCAAATCAGTCGATTTCTAGTGAGGGTTCTTGAGTTTCATTTCTGCTCAATTTAGGTTAGCCCCAGTCTATTTCGGTCAAGATGCTATATAAATCAAAGGACAGGTGAATACTGTAACGCTCTGTGAGAATTTTTTCAATGACATTTCAGCCTATAAACTAAAGCTGAAAAAAAAATCTCCCAAAACGTGATCGTATTGATCTGTTTCTCCCGCCTAGATGGAAATAGACCTGGCTTCCCTACTGGTCTCATGATCTGAAACCCCTACAGTTCTTTTTACGGATTTTTTTTTAAAAAAAAAACAAGATACTCTGAGGTTTCCCCTGTAGCGCACATACGTGTTTTTAACGTTGATTTTAGGTTGATTTAGTTGATTAACCGTTGCTGGTTGAAACAATATTTTTTCTTTTAAATTATATTTCAACAAAGGTATAATAGATTTTGTTTAATGCATTTCTTACTAATGTTATGTCAAAAAATATATAATTGAAAAGGAGTTGAATGACGCAAATTAATTTTGCTGTTCTAATGTACACGTTGAAAACAGATTGAATTTTAAACCACATTTCAACGAAGTTAGAATTTCGTTGAGATACGACGTTATTGTGACGTAGTTTCAACTATCATACACACTATGTCCTATATTTCGTTTCACACTTGTATTTCTAGTTGATTCCTTAAACATTATAATTAAAAGCAGATACAATGAAAATAACTCTGTTTCATGTTTTTATTTTCATGTTGGAAACAGGTAGAATGTTGAACTATATTTCAACGAACATTTAATTTTAACGACACAGTAAAAGAGTAGTTTCCTCTCCAGGTGGATTCTTGGATAAGTGATCAAAGAGTCGAGCTGCCAACCAACGAGAATTGCAGAACGTTCCTGTGTTCGATCTCCACAGCAGCCGCTCGTATTATTTACTGTTGGAAAATTAACACCGTATATCGTGATAATAGCAACGGATAATTAACTAAATGTGTGTATACCAATAGACAGCATTCATGCTCTTGCTTTTGCCAATTAAAGCCGATTTTTCATTATTTCTTCTCAATCATTATTCAATGTTGAATAAACCGTTGAACAGGCGGACATTTCGGTACATTTGCAACAATAACATAACTTGTCGGTACTAACGTTTAATCCACTTATTTTAACATTTGTGTGCTTCCGGGGTTATAGCGTGCACCGATAAAATATTTTCCAGATAGGATTTTGTCGTAGCTTCCGAGTGAACTTTCCATAAAACTCACAGAAAGAATACCAAAGATTGGTTCATTGTCGCGATAATGCTGTTAATTATCCAGCGGAAGACTTTCTCGAACTCATCACATGGGAGCAGTTGCAAAGTAAGTTCCACCCTATCCGTCCAATATTTATTGTAATACGAGGTTCGAGTTTTACACGTCAAATTGTCTCTTATTTTTTAATACTGGCATGATTGGTTTAACGAGGAGTATAATTCGCTATTTCAAGACGTTAATGTTTATTTATTATGGTTGGTGATAGAGCTTCTAATTATTCTCTAGAATATAATAAGCACTGCTCGTAATCTTCTATACTAATACGAACAGAGCAAAATAAAACGCTCTCTTTAAAATTATTGTTACTGTTTTTCTCTAAAAGATACTAATTACGCATTTACTTTTCCACCATATTTAGTGATTTCTGTGATTACGTCCTAAAGGAAAACCATCTCCTTATTGTCAAAAGTACAAAAACTTGATGCAAAGCTGGTACTAATTTATTAAGTACCGTTTCCGGCATCAACTGAAACTTCACAGACGACACAAACACAACTACTTAGTTTTTCCCTTTGTATTCTATATCAGCGACAATATGCTGGGGATGAGCTATTTGATGTGAGTGCACTCAAGCAGAATTAACAATGAACAATTAAACACCTGATGGTAATACAAATAGAGTCCAGCATACTTTCTTCATTTTTGGCGATGCTATGTATTGGAAAGTTTTCTCATTAATTTTCGCCGATTTATCCATGTTTTGTTTATAGAATAAGAAGTAAAGGGCGTGGGGCGAGATAGTGCTATACAAACATCTAAGGTATATTTTCAAATAAAAAAAAATCACGAGTAATTTTTTAATTATAACGGGAAAAATAATATTCATAAAATATTCATACTTTGCACGAAGACACGTTAGACTAATTCCGCTTTTCGGGATGGGCGTAAGCCATAATGTTGTTACCACCCATAAAATTTACTGTAACTTATCTTACTAATTCCCCTTTTGTGCAAAGTATGAATATTTTATACCTCATATTTTTCCTGTTATGTATAAAAATGTACTCGTGATTTTGTTCTTTGAAAATGTTCACTTAGACCTTTGTTCGCGCATACGTTTCAATTTTAGTCGGACCGTTTAAAGTTTAAGACATTCTTCATCAAACCATCTTAAGACATCCTATTCAATGGATGTAATCGAAAATTAGATTTTATAAATCAAATATTGAGTAAGTGAAAAGAGTTTACTGAGACTTGGGAAGTTGCAAATTCTTGTATCTGTTATATAATATACAAGAATCCCTGTCAAGACTTTTAAGTGTCATATTCATATTACATTGTAGAACAGTACATTAACAATTCGTTGCATAGAGAAGTAGATGAACAACTGTAAGCTATGCTAGCCTTCAGTCAGTATTACATATGATTCAACACGCTAGATTAGTGAAGGTTATCAGAGTGATTTTTAATTATTTTTATTGATGTCATTTATGAATTGCTTCTTAATACTTAGAGAAATTAGAAAAAATGAGTAGATGATAGTATTTTCATGAAAATCTTGATTTAACGTAAAATATAGTATTTCGTTTATTTTGATTTTAAAGAAAGATTTAAATCAATTTGAAATTTTGTTTCAGATCTTTTAGTATTCTTGACTCAGGCCGTATTATCAATCAATTTTAGGAAATGCAAGCTCTTAGTGTACGTAATAGGTTTGCATTCAAAAGATGTCGTATAAAAATAGTATAAAAATAGTTCTACTAATTAAATTGCGTAATGTTACTGATTTGCTTCTTCAACTGTGCATTATAAAATCCTAGAAAGGAAGGGGGAGGGATTTTCTAGGATTTTATAATGCACAGTTGAAGCCAGCAATTATGGTTGACATTACTGAATGCTGTATGCCTTAAATGTTCTTTTCTCCTGATGAAACTATCACGTACTGTTCAAACTTTTACGAAATGAATCGACAGTTGTTTACGAAGCATCTGCATGGTCAATAGGAAGACTTCTCAGGTCATAGCAGCCAACGCTAAGCCCTATATAACAAAAGAATATATACCAGAAGCTGAGTGACCTGATCCATAAAGTACTCCCGTATCCTCGGCACTGTTTGTGAGATAAATAAAAAACCTTTTGTGGCATTATTTTGTTTTAAATGGCGTCTGGTTCCCGGGCTCCAAATTAAGTAAACTTTTTATATGGTATTCTGTACGCCCTTCTGCATAAATTAGCGAGAAACTGTTGTTGTTGTTTTTTTTTTTTGCATTTTTTCGAGGTTAGGTGTATTTTTCGTAGATTCCCTGGACTAATTACCTTCTACACATACTTTATCTCACTTATATATTCATGGAGTGTAATTATATATATACAGGGTGTCCATAAAGTCCGTTGCCACCCCATGTTTCTTCGAAACGACTACGAATATGACCAAACGCAAAAACACATCCTTCATTATTTTGAGGGGCTTGAATTTTGAGCTATAAAGGTTCCACCCCAGACCCCCCAAATTGGGGTACGGGGTTCAACTTGAAAATTTCAAATGGCAAAGGGGTCGAGTAATATACGGTTTGAAAGGTCTCGACAAAAGAAATATTTTGCAGAAAGTTTCAAGTCGCTATGTTTACCCCATCCAAAATGGTGGCGGTCACATTTCGTGTCCAATAAGTTCGTTGCCACCCTGTGTATCTTCAAAACCACTGGGAATATAAGAAAACGCAAAAGCACGTCCTTCATTATTTTAAGGGGCTAACATTTTTAGCTATGAAGGTCAACTTCGTGTCCCCTAAGGGGAGTAAATCGAGGTCAGGGTCTATGTAAAACTGTCAAATGACAAAAGTGATGGAGTGATACCTAGTGTCAACGGGTTTGATACAAGAAATAATTTGGGGAAACCTTAAAATTTCAAACTGTTCCATATTCCAAATGACAGTAAGATGAAAGTTCTAAAACGAAACTTCTATTCTTCACTCAGACAGGAAGAGGTCTAGAAGTTTCTCTTCACAGCAAAATCTGTATCTAACTGTTGTTGTCATGTTTCTTTTTGAAGTTCTAACATACCCAAAAGTAAGCTGCTATGTTAGTGCCATAGTTTTGTAGTGCTAGGAACATTTCGAAACATTTCTTTGTTCTTTAATTTTCTTTACGAGTGTTTGCTGATAGATGTAAATTGTCAGTGTTGTGAAGAGGTTCCAAATTGCTGACAGTAAGTTTCCCAGCATGTTCCTACGTACATATGACTTAACCACTAAATAGTTTCTACATGCTCAGCCTATAAATAAGTAACTTCAACGCGTGTATCTCCGAAACTTTAATCAGCAAAGTGTAACAATTTGTTTTTGCGTTTGCTCATATTCGTAGTCATTTCGAAGATACACGGGGTGGCAACGGCTTGATGGACACCCTGTATATATAT
>JAGDQP010016395.1:12414-40641 GCA_022664845.1 Lepisma saccharinum
ATATATGTGTGTGTGTGTGTGTGTGTGTGTGTGTTGTTGTTGCCTTACCTAAGTATATATTATTCATTAGACATTTAATTTAATATAATGTTGGCTGGATAGACGTTTCTTTGTAAAGAATAAGATGTGATTTGAAAATTATTTCCCGGCATTTATAGAATGAATGCTGACAGTCTTAAATATACACCCTTTGCAGTGTTTTTAGTTCCCGACTTACATTCCTGCATTCAGGTAGAGATATTTCAACAGATTTCTGTCAATGAATATTATTGTTCTTACCATTGATTGCTTTTGTATTTTAGACAATTTCACCATTTGGTTAATTTTTGAATTACCTATTTGTACTCTAGTTTTAAGGTTCTGTTAATTTACTGTTTTAGAGTTTCTTTGTCAGAAATAATTTTATGACTTTTTTCCGGTAAAAGTGTTTCCACATACATCGTTTCGTACTAATATCGGTTTAAATCAAGGTCTCAAGGTTGAACCTCCACACGTTAAATATCAGTTTTGTAATAGAAAATGTATAATAAGATTTTAGCCCGCCTTTTACGTCGAGTAACTACGAGAGTAGAAGACAACATTTTATTGCTTGCAACAATTACAAATTATTTACAGCGGTAGAAAACTAGTGCAAAGGCAATTTCTTTCTCCATTTCCTTTCATCTGTTCCTGGTAGAAATAATCTTATTTTAATCAAAATTTAAATATGGAAGATATTCAAAGTGTTCGCCATCTGTTCAGAGTATTTTAAGCATAAACTACAAAATATTTGAGAAGTTAAATATTATTGTATCCAAAGTATGCAATTCCGGTGTAAGAAATAGTAAACTTAAGTTCCTGTGACTTCTGGCAGTTTTAGGTTATTTATATACCTATCTAGAAATAATTCAAACAAGATAATTCTTTAAGAAATATTTGTATACATACAATAATTTGTATCTTTACTTCGGTAATTATTAATGCTTTCAACCTTTGACTGCACCAGTATTAATGTCCTCTTCATTGATTAATTTATTAAATATATTTATGAACTTTAGGCATCTATAGTTCAGACCGGAATAACCTGACCGTGGGCGGGGGTGAGTAGGAAATTTGTGTAATGGGATTAAGGAACAACCCCTGCATAAACCCCAGTCAGCATTGTCGACCGTTCAGGTCAAACCCAGGGCCTTCTGGCAACGCTTTGCTAACTAAACTAAAATCTCTCGGTTACTTTCGCTTTCCTTGTTTTTAAGCAAAATATAATCTACTTTAATATTGAGATTTCCATTGCATTTGATTAAAACGAATATATATATTCTTAGTATCGAAATATTGTTATAAAATAAAAGCATATATTAAATAATTCGACCTGATATTTCAAATAGCAATAATGCTGTCCAGCTTTCAAATGAATTTTCATTGTCTGTCTGAAAAGGCCATACCTTAGGCTAATGTGATGCTGATATCTTGACCTAGAATTTCTTCAGTTTACGTCGAACGAGTCGTTAATTTTTATCGCTAAGTTAATTTATTTAAAAAACAGTTTATCTTTGAATAATATGCTAAGAGATCTAGTTCTAGGGTAATATGATAAGGTAATCAGGAATACTTAAAAAAATAGAAAAAAAAATATCAGCTTCAAATTGGTTAGAAAACATTTCAAATAAACATATGAAAAGCGAAGTAGAAATAAATTGAAAAACGGATATTAGCAAAGAGAAAACTTGTTTCATCTGAACCGACGAAATGAGAACTGAGGTAGATTATATTTCACGTTTCGAAAGAAGAATCATGTTTATGAGTTAGTGATGGAAGAAATTAAGGAATTTGGGCCTAGATAATAAAAAAATGTCAATTGATAAGTACCAGAGTTAAGTAACTAATTGTCTGAAAAAAAAAAACGGATATTAAAAACAATGAGAAAATCATGGAAATAAAGTTTTAAGGTTAAGGAAATTAATATTATAAACTAAATCTTGCAGTTAAAAATAGGGTTGAAGGAAGAACAACTGGAGAAAATAAAAGCAAATAATTGATCGTATTAAAGGGAAATAGAGTAAGGTAAGACAATTTGGTGATATTTTTATAAAGAAAATAACAAAATATTTTTCTTAAACTATATTTATATATTGGAACCATCTTTCTAAGCAACATTTTCCACTAATTTGCTAAGATGGAGAGTGTATTAGAATCACTGGTAAAGATCACGGAGCATTTCATTGTCCCTCATGTGAGACATGATGTTCTAAACTACTTCCTTTGTCTTACACTTCTTCTTATTTTTCTAATTGTTTCTTCTTGTATATTAATTTGTATTTCACAAATTTTGGCATTTTGTATAATACAATATTCTTGGTTTCGCAACGCCAAATAAATTATTTATGCTTGTGATGTATATATCTCAGTATGTGGCATATATGAGTAATACAGAAAGATTACATATCACTTTTGCCATACGCTCTTATTTTCTATAGCGGGCCATATTGAGATTACCATGTTCCCAATAAGGCCCACTGGCAATATTTTAGTTTTCGATTTATTTCATTTTTATACGTCATATCTATGAAGCAGATTATTTTTTCGATTGTCCAAATGGTCTCCCAACTTGATTGTTCAGTCGATTCGCACGAGTAAATAGTCTTTCTTAGTAAAAAAATAAACAAAGTTAAGATGGTCCATATTCGGACCCACTACCTTAGTATAAAGATGAATACCTATAATACTAAAATAGTATTACCAGCGGTGGCAGAGGGCCTCAGATTTGCTTATCGGGGCACCTTTACAAAAAACAAAGAGTATCGTATACTTCGTTTTATCCAAAATATTTTAACGTTTATTCAATCAAGTTTCAAGGCATAGCGCATCTAAAATCGTCCAACTTGATTGCTCGGCAAAACATTTCAGAAGAAAAATATATTTCTTAATATTTGTATCCCTTATATAATATATAATTATATAAGAATAGTTCAAAACAGGCATTTTTTTATTTTTATAATAAACGATTAAGTATGTAGACCTATCAATTTTCGCCCTCCATCTCACGGGGGTATCCTCAATTTTAGGGGCTGTAAACTTTGTTACAACTGTAATTAACACGCGAATACCAGGAATAACAATAGAACTAGTCCCATTATATTTTTGATCACTCATAATCACAGACATTTTATTATTACTATCATTACCAGTCTTAACAGGAGCTATTACACTATTAGTGACAGACCGAAATCTTAACACCTCCTTCTTCGACCCAGCCGGGGAGGGGGGATGAGACCCCATTCTATATCAACACCACTTCTGTTTCGTTGGTCACCCAGAAGTTTATATCTAAATTCTACCTAGTGTTCTAGACAAGAAAGGTACATGTATGGAATTTTATTCCCTACTTTTTCAGTATTTCTTTTTTATTCGAGTTTCAAAAAATTGGTACTAAAGATAATAATATTTAATATGGAATAAGTCTTATTTTATTCAAAGTGATTCAATAACATGTTTAAGTTTCCTGTATTTTCAGCATAGATCTTCCATAAGTTGGAACTTCGGAGAAGTGCTCTTCTTGCACCCAACCTTTCAATTGGCAAAACCCCTCTACAAAACAAGAGCACATAGACCCAACGTTAAAGTATACGGGTTTTATGTGTCCTTTTCATGTAGACCTTCTCAATTATTGTGGTGACATGTTTCTAATTTAAGATACATTTTACGTCGAGTAACTATGAAACCTCACATGGATTATTTACCGTTTACACCACTAACAAAATTCTCACACTGGTAGAAAAGTAGCGTAAATAAAATTTGGTTCAACATTCCGATGCATCTGAAGGGTTAAGAGTTAAAGGTTAACTTTCCCAAATTATGTGAAGTTTAGGTGCTATCGGATCAGTCATTCCTACATAATTCAGCCTAGTTACTATGGAAGTTGTAAAAGATTTAGCATTATATTATAATACAGTCAAAGCCTTAAAGTGACTTCCATACATCGTCAGGTGAAGTGAGATTGCATTTGGATCAGTTATTCTTATGTGATGCCCAAATATGTGTAATAATTCAGTACCTTTACTATGGAAACGGTAAAAGGTTTAATATTACAATACGGCTAAAGGTTTAAGGAGACTTGCAAAAATCATTATTCTATCAAATATTTAAATCACAATCAATCAACAATTAAATATGCGCAATATTTAGTTTCAAATCAAATGGGTTTCAATATGAACACAGAAAAACTGCATACTCACCTTGGTACAAAATTCAGTATCTTCAAAATGCTATTCTATTTTAAAAAAATACATTAGGTTGAAAACACGACGAGTATTACGACACTCTGACTCTCATACCCGAGGATATAAAAGCAACTTTTTTTTCTGGTTAATCTTTGTATTATTCGTTTAGTAATTTCAATTGCCCTCTTATAAAGAAGTTGAGTTTATCTAATACGCTTGATTAACTTATCTTGAGGTTCCATATTTTCTTCTTCCCATACAGAATTATACTTTTTAGGAATATATTCTGTTTATTCCTTCATCGTGTAGACTAATTTATTGTAATCGTTGCATATATTTCTGTTTTCATTCAGTTTAAAGTACTCACTGTCATTTAATTATTGTTCACTCTATTTTGAAGATTTTGAGAGTTCTTTTTGAAGATTATTGTTTCGCCTCTTTTGAAAATCACTTTACTTTTTTCCTGTTTATGCATTTCCTCTGCATTGGAGTTATTCAAATTCTCTACATATGTGTAGACCACAAATTGTCTCATTAGCCTAAATACTTTGCACGTAGTCACTATACTATACATTTTATAGTTCGGTTTATTTTTTTTTTATTTTATTGATTACCCATTTGGAACATTTTAAAGTTTTACATACCAAATTGTTCGCACTTAAATTTCCTTTTTGACCTCACACTATAACAACCTTTTGGTTATAAAGTAAACATACAAGTTTCATTCACACTAGTCTCGTATGTAGCGAGACATCCCTGTCATGTTGGTAGGATTCTGAATCTCGTCCCTAAAGGAACCTGTTTCCCGTGAAGCTATAAATCATCAGAAGACTCTGTCCTTATTTTTCAATGCTCTGTGTTTCAGAAAGTTAATTACATGCATAAACATATGACAGTCTATTGGTACTAATTGCAAGGGAACGGGAGTACTTCAGAGAACAGTTCACTCAGCTTCTATCATTTAAATATGGCTTAGCGTTGACTGCTATGAGCAGAGGAGCCTTTCTATTTACCAGTGACGCACGCTTTGTAAACATTTGTAGATGCATCTCCTAAATTATTGCTCATACGAGAGAATTTAATAAAGAGAAGAGAACATTTAATGTACACAGCAGCCACTAATGTCCACCACAATTTCTTCAACTGTGGATTTGGAAAATCTTTGGTGGGTTTCAACAGCGTCCAACCAATGTTCATTTCACTTTTGATTATGGTGCAACTTCCATCAAACATAATGTTGACTTACGATTCTCCACTCTCTCTTCGATTTCTCTATTTTCTCTCATCTTGGATACTCTTGGATACTCTGTTTCCCACCAAGCTAGGTATTTTTCAAATAACAAAGACGCACACTCACCTCTGAATTTGAATCTACGTCCCATGGCCTCACGACATTACATAACATTCTATGCCACATATAGGTATCTCAGTTTGACCTCGTGAGACAAAATTACGTTTAATTAATTATGTTGCATAGAGCTACACCTCCATATGACGTGAAGTCTGCCGTTGTTCTGATCTTCAATATATATTGCTCAATGTCCCATCGGCGCAATACAATAAGAGGCAAGAAGACTTAAATGTGGACATCATGAGTTTCGTACTACTACGAACAGCCTTGAAATATTACTCTTTTATTTTAGCCACTTCGTTATAGCCCAAAGTGCTGTGAATACGTGGGATAATTATGTCCTTCTCCTTTCAAAATTCAAGTCGTTAGTTGCGATTCTTCTCTTACGCACTAGAAAATTAAAACTTCTAACTTTATAAAGTACATTTTAAAATACACTGTAAACTGTAATTCTGATTTTATTTTGCGAACAAAACACCGCGACATTAAGACGAATTTCCATATTGTGTGATATTATTGCAAAAGTATCAATTTAAACAGACACATATTCTGTCATGTCTTACCCTTACATAAGAAAATATTAAATAAAATACTAATTTTCTTTCGTAAACAATGTAAACCATAAGCCGACTATTGGAATGTTTAAACAATAAGAAATGTATAACAGATGTTAAGTAGTAACACTGACAGATAAGGTTTTCATGGATAAGTCATATGAATTTAATTTAAGAAATAAATAATGAAATCTACGTTTTCAAAATATTTTGACAAAATTAAATAACACAAAGATACGTTAATATCATTTAGTTAAACAATAATGGCTATCCGACATTGCATTTTTTATTAATATCGTGCTTTGCAAAAATATATATATTTAGTAGGGACGAGAACTGTATTTTTCCTTCTTATTTATTAAAACATTTATATGATAATATTTACACATTACAAGGTATTTTATAGCTGTGCTTGCTAAACCACAGATTCAGAAATTTCTATTGAAAATATTAACTCTGTTCAGTAAAACACAATGATTATCTCATGTTTCTTATTACTCAAAACGTCGGATAACATTTTTAAATATAGCTTTCCTACGTCAACAAGTAAATAAACTATTGTAGCGCTTAGTGTTTTAAATCAAAAAAACTTGTACTCAAATTGTTAATATTTAACATGTATACTTCGTTTAAAAGCAATGTTTATACTCAAATTGCTTGCTCAAAAGGCATCATATGTTTCAGTATAATTATTAAACACTTATAGTTTTAACGGTTCCTTAAGTGCTTAGAGACATCTTTGCGTGGACAAATAATATGGTTAAAAACTTACCTTGCCTAAAATCTGAAGGCGAACGTTTTAATAACCAGTATAAAAACGTTTTATCGTATATAACTTATAAAATACGAATACAATATCAAAGAAAATTGCTTTGGTGAGGTAAAAGTCATGTAAATATAAGTAAATTATTTATTTCAAAATTTTATATGAAAGAGCATTGAACCAATTATTGGTACCCCGATTTTTGTTATTTTCTTGGGTACGAATAAGTTACATTTTATCACATTGAAAGCCGTTAACAAGCTGATAAAATCTTCGTAAAATCAATAACATGTAACTTGCTGCTAAAGAAGCATTTATGAGTCTGAATAAATAGTGACTACGTTTTCCTGTCCATAGTAGTGTCCATTTATTATTTCGTATGGTTACTGCGATTTGAATTTGGCACTAAGTTCCTTGTAATCATAGATTTATTATATCATTACAAATTATCTTAAGGTAATCAAAACTCAACAAACGTTTAAATTTCTGGGTCGAATTTTTAAAGACAGGTTTCATATTTAAGAATCTCAGCACAATCTAATCATCACACAATCTCGATTCATATCAGAGCATGGTTCAGATTCTGCGTAAATAGTTGATTCCTCCTTCCTTCAGTTTAATATCTGAATTCAAACTGCCAATAATATCTCTTTAGAATCTGCACATATACGGTAAGAAGGCGAGAATGTTATTAAATGAACATCTGTTTGAAATAATTGTAATTTTGTGTTAGCCATCAACGTTTGTATTCTTCATTGTAATTCTCTCTTTCAATTTAATTGCAGAAGTGTCCATCATAGGGGCAGCCGATGTGAAATACCTTTCCTGAAGTAAATTGTAGAAAACCCTACAAAAATTCAAGAAAATGATTACGTTGATTATGGAAGAAATATACGTCATTTAATTCTACGACGTAAGTGTTCATTCTTATTCACAGTACCTGGAAAGGCATAAGTTATTTATTATCTTACTTAAAGCATTACACAATTAAGTACACCTTTTTACAATATGTATGTGTGTGAATAATGAACTCAATCCATTTCAACAACAAATTGGTACATTTATCAGGTCAATGCCTTAAAAATTTCAATATGTAGGCATACAGATTTTTGCATAAGTAATGCCGTATTCTTTGAAAACAATGGAAACTTTCCTAGAACACTACCGTAAGTCAGGAAAATAGTCTCCATCGGACTCCACAACATTCTGCCATCTGTCAACCAGTAGTTGAATACCCACTGCAGGAAGTCATAAGTTTTGGATGCAAAGAACTGGGCCACTGTTCGTCGCACGTCATCCTTATTTTGCAGTGTCTTCGTGGAAAAATTGGTTACAGGCTGCAAAAGACACCAATCTGTTGTAAGGTCTGGTATAAACGCCGAGTAGGGACTTTCTACCCGCCACATTCCTCGACCTTAGCAAAGCTTCTTCTTGTCGTGTGTGGGTGAGCGCGTTATCACCATGGATGAACACACCCTTGCGATTAAGAAGAGCAGGACGTTTCTCCAACTATAAAGTCTATAGGCGTTCAAGCTGCTGACAGTAGACATCTTCATTGATGGTTTGGGTACGTGGCCAAAGTTGAAAATGGATTATCCCACGGATAGCCGACCAAACAATCACATAACTTTGCAGAGGTGAAGATCCGGTTTTGACACAGATCCTGTGGCTTCTCTTTAGATACCCACTGTCGCTTGCGTGTAATATTATGGTAGAGGGTCCCGTTTTTCATCCCCTGTTACCATTCTGCTCAGAAATGGCTCACGTCTGTGAGGTGTGAGCAGGGAACATCAGATTCAACTACCCACTACTTCTGTTGAAGTGGTAACGCATGGGTACACAGTTTCCGAGTTTCGACACGCACCCAAGGTCCTGCAGATGACAATGAACGGTCGAATGGGTTGCTTGGAGTTTGCTGGTCAATTCTTCAACAGTTTGCATTGGATTTGCCTCCACCGTTGCTCCTTGCACATGTCTCCCTTCTCATGGCTTATGCGTGAGGCTAATGTCTCCAGACCGAAACATCTGGAACCACCTCTGGCACTTTCGTACATCCACAGCACCATGACCATATGCGGTATTGGTGTTTCGTGCCGCTGGGCTGGATATACGTCCCCGGTGGAATTCATACATGACATGCCGCATGTTGTCCTCCGACACTGTCATGATCAAACACAAACTACACTTCAAGAACCTGGAATAGACCGTTATGCTTCTACATAGTACTGCACAATCAAGTGACCTATATGACTCAGCTATTTCACGTACCTTACTTCACTATTCGCTCGTCAGATGGCGTCATTGCAGCGGTATTCGAACATACGACAGTGCCTAAGGGGTTAACCCGGCCCATGTTGAAGGTTTTCTGAATTGTTTAATATACTGAAACGCGTCTTTAAAGTCTTTCCGTTCTTTTATGTGCGTGTGTCTCATTGTTCAGTATACAAAAGGTCTCCTTAGAATTTTCCAACATGCAAAGAGAGTGATACATGTTTAAACGCATGTGTATTCTAAGCTAATAGTTTTTATAAATCTATGGAAAAGCATTTATTTCCTCACTAGCATGAAAATCGTGTTTTTGTACTTTACTGTGTAATTTAGATTTTAAGACCACTTCCGCCAACACCCGCAGTAGCAGTCTCCCAAAAATAACTTGGGTTTAGTTCTAACTTCAGCAATTTCCTGAAACATGTAGGTATCTTTTCCACTATATTTAACGCTTAATGGCGATCACGTATAAATGTACTCTAAAAGTATCTATTAGTGGAAGCTCATTTACATGTTTTCTACTTTAAAGAAAATATCACCAACAGAAGTATTGTTTACCTTATAATTTTATTTGCTCTTTATCTCAACGTTTCGACATTGAAATAACATTTAATTGTAAATTATATATGCTCCTTCTGCCATCTGTTAGTGAGCGTTAAGGTGTAACGTAATGCCTACTCGAAAATCCTCTGAAAAATTATTATATTATTATAGTTCATAGATAATCATAATTTGTTTATAAAACAGATGTTAACTTAGTTCCAGAATTTCAGTTACAAATGCCAGCTTAGAAAACATATAAATATATGCGACAATTTCTATTGCGCATGCGTTTTATTATAACTCGGATAATTGCACAGACCTTGAGTCATGGTTAGGCAACTCATTATTGCATACAAGCATTTGTTCAAGGCCCTTGAGGACAAATGCAATTAAACAAACAAAATTAGATGGCTAATAGGCATCAAACTTACTGTTTATTACGTTGATACCTTCATTTACAGTTCGACAGTAACCTTTTAGATATTACATATATTCATGGCAGAATTAAAGTGTGGAAAGTAAGCTGTTTTTGCACAGCTCTGTACAAAGATGATCATTTTAATGTACTTTCTAAATAACAAAATATTAACTAAAGATTGCTACATAAACTTGAATTTAAATCACCTAGACCTATCTGCATTTTAAAGAGCGGATGAAACCTATAATGCATCTCAACTGGCACAGCCGATTTGTCCTAACAAAATATTAGCTAAATATTTTTACAGAAATACATCATGAGATGACATTGTTTGAAAACAGCGAATGAAACTTAAATATACAATCATTGGTGATACCGATTGGTTTCTAATATAAATACTACATTCAGCACTCAGCACAATATACCAGAGAGTTGACCAGCACAGTTGACAGTTCTTGTAGTATTATTTTCATATGTTTATTTATAATAATATCGTATTCATTACAGTTGCCACACAAATCTGTAACTACTTTTTAAAAATCTTTTTGCGAGCGTCATCTTTCCTAATAACCGATTTTTGATTGTTGTCCGGATTTCTTTGTCCCTTCTCTTGCACCACAGATGTATTATTTTCATACCAGCTTCTTTGAGGTTCAAAAATTACTAATTTTAATATTCCCTGAAACTGAAGACTAAAGCAACTTTCTATACAATGATTCCTTATAGTGATGTTTTAGGTGTTTTACAGACAGACCCAGCTTACCCCAACATTTACCCGCATTCGAAGTCGCCACTCGCTCGTATAAGTGTACAGTCTCCGCCTGAAATTGAAGTTGTATCAAATAATGCAGTTAGTTATAATTCTAGAAAAGTCCTTCTATTTTCCAAGATCACCAAAGTTCTATGTCAGAGGGGTCCAAAGAGAGAGATTTAAGGAAAAGAGTAGCTATTTGGTTGCAAGGTGTGTGACGTCACTGTACGCACCGTGAACGTGTATACGTAAGTGAGAGGATAGTGGAAATAAAAAGATATATTGAACCTTATATTTTGTAGTGAATATATTTTTTATATTGTTTTTGATTGAAAATGAATATAAACAATTAAACAATATAAAAATACACTAGAAACTTCCTAAATTGTAAAAAGGTATCTTAACGTTACCAGTATGTAAAAGGAAAACTCACACTAGAGAGAAACTGATTTTAAAACTGTAATATCAAAATTAGAATTATTTTCATTACAAAAGAAAGAAACTATTATTCTGATATTATTTCCCTTCAAAATACATATATTTGTGGATCCTTTTGGCAATTATTCCTGAACTATTAAGTGCACGATCAATTATTACAGTCAGCGCCCTCTCTACTTCACACTTACACCTAATCACAAGAGTCGTTTAAAATTTACGTAAAAATTCGAGGAGAGGGTTTAATTTAAGCTTTGCTTATTTTATCTGACAATGGGGAGGGACATCAGGACACTGCTTACGAAAAATTCGTTTATAATTTAAAGATTGACACAGTCATTTGGTCCACGAAATAACAATAATACATCACAAGTGGAGGCCAGGGCTTAATCTATGTTACCATATAGGCATCCGCCTGTTGATAGTGATGGCAAGCCTGGAAACCCTATCAACTTGGCCAGCAGCAGAACTCGAACCTGTGAGCCCTGTCATAGCCGTTTGCAAACTTCGGAACAATGCTAGAAAGGTTAGCAGGTTAGTTTTCGTGTTGGACATGCTGACTGAGGGTTTCCAGGCAGTATCAGCACGGGAATGCCTGTATAGTACCTTGGCTAAGACCCTGGTATCTGTGTTCTTTGTTCTGGATGGATGCCCGCGGTAGTTTATCAAACCTAATGGCCCATAAATATAAATTAGGTTTAATTAAAGCTTACAGAAGCTGAAACAACAAGTAATAGACAGAGAAGGGGGGGAGACAGACAAATAGATAGCGGGCGCATACTTCCATGAATTTTATATTCGTTATTTGTGGATGAAAGAAAATAATAATAATAACTGTTATTATTATTATTCCAACTGGATAACAATGTAACAATTTACTATTTTTAATGTTAAGAACTAAACACATGCCTACTTTACTCAGCTCCACTTTCCCGGTGGTCACGACCACCGACTTTCGATAAGCATTAGGTTCGAGTCCCGTCCATACTGGGCATCTGACAGGCAGTGTTTCGTCAGTCCCGGAAGTCAAATGCCATGATGTTACCTTAAATATAGACCCTAGCCAAAACCTAGGCCATCCCAATTTCGACAGAAGTAAAGATCTCGGGAGGCATGTTCCAAAATATCTATATGTAGTAATTAACTATGAATTTTAGGTACTATAAATCTCTCATATAATGCATTTTAGATCCTAAAACTTAACTTTCGAAGCGAAGCGAAAAAAATAGGAAAAGCTCAGAGTCGAGAAGCGACGCAAAAAAAGAAGAAGAAAAAACTAGCTGCTTTTGTTTAGAAAAAGCTTTCGAAGCTTTCATTTATTTTAAGCATTGCTACACAAATAAGAATTAAATGTTATTATATGCAGTATTACCTCGTCTTCTAATTAACTAAACTCTCTTCATCTATGACACATTCCTCCATGCCAGTTACGCATTTCTTGAAGAATCTTCGCCAGGTTCCAACTTATTATTCTTTATGGCAATCCTAAAAGTTCATTTTTAATTCCCATTCCCAAAGGAAGGAAATGAATGGTGCAAACCTTTACATTTTTACTTGAAATTTGTTTATTCTTTTACTTTACACCTTACATAGACCATTTTCTTTGTGCTTCTTTGTCAATGAAAATAATAAAATATCACATGTGAGTAGTTTCGGCCTGTGTATTTACATATTGAAACAGTAAAGTTGTTGTACTTGCTCATTGTTTAAAAATAACGGACATCACAAAGAAAACAGCATAGTTATTATTTATTTATTTCGCAATTACTTTAATAGCGCTGTACACAATAACTAAACATAGTAAAATGTCATTAAGCTATGATAAAAATACGGTCGCTAGCTGATCCTAGTAGAAGACTCAATGTGAGGGTCCTTGTAGTGACGTCACAGTACAGTTCTACATAGATAGCGACATCAGCTACACATCCATGAATGGCATACCTAATAAATTCAAGATATCTTGGTTCTATGCTTCACCGAAGCTATTAGGAAACTCTGATTATAGATCATATCAAAAGTTCATCTTAAATTTTACACACGTCTTTGGAGTTATGAACGGTGCGTCCTTCATAAGTGCTTCCTTTCTTGCAGTCAATTTCAATAGACACTTGATACTGAAATCGTTAAACACAGTGACTTCAATACTGCCACTCATAAGTAAAGGTAGCATGAGTGTCAAGGGAAAGTCTTTGCAGTAGTGACTCTATCATCGCTTTCAAGGCAGAATAGCGTACGTTTTATGGAAATCTAGTACACGTCTGCGTTGAACGCGTCGATATATGATCAATTATTGAGAATTAAATATACTGTATTCGTTCATCAGCAGGGCACTATAGGTGATTCAACGTTTAATCTTGAATTGAGTCATTGTTTTCTGTTAAAATGTCATTACCCTCAACGAAAGGAATTCAAAAGTATTCATGAAATAATTATTGGACCTATTTTTGTAGCATGTCCTTTACTTGTCCTTCTACAAATATGCAGAACTTAATAAAACATCATAATTTTTATATGTACGTAAGTGAGAATAGATTATTATCAATAATTATCTGAGCCAAAGAATAATTTCTTATTAGAACTCTCCATTTTGTGTGGGCTGATTCCTTAAAAAGTCAGTGGAAGTTTGAATTAATATTGTATGATTAGAATGACGTTGTATGCAGTATTTGCAAGGTTTCCGTAAAGGAGAGATACATCTGTCTGAATGTAAGGACGTAGTGGGAAACAAGGGAATAAAATAGGTACGAAGTACATTTTCTAAAGATGAAACAGAAATACAATAAAACTATAACAGTGGGAAATCTAATCTCTGACTCCCAGTTAAGAGCAAAACGCTGTAAATGCTAATGCACGATTGATTAAACTAATACATACAGTTTCAAGTTTCATATTGCTAGTAACTCGATGATCAATCAATCGGCCGAGACGTCGAAGCGGAACTCTTGTGCTTAACTACTCTATACAACATGTTTACTTGCATATTGCTTCAGCATTTTTTTAAACAATGAATAAATATTTATTGTTTTATAACGAGATAGCATTTTGAGTGTGGAAAACGTTATAAATATTGATGTTTAGTATCAAGATTCCTTATTTGAATGTAGATTCTTCTCCTGTATAGGGTAAGAAAAATACCTTGTGTTTTCCGTTACTGTGAGCTGTTTTTATTATACCAGCAGGTGAGCAGAAGAATAATCATCAGAGCTCAAATTGTGGTGATAAATTATGAAGCACCCTCAGAGATAAGCTTAAACCAAGGCCTGATGAATGACGAGAGGATGAAAGATGGCTGCAATTTTAATGTTATAAAAGAAGTAAATTGGTAATAATAAAATAAGGTGCAGTCCATTTTAAAATAAATTGCAATTTCTGAAACTCATTGAAAACTTGCTTCGATGCTTAATAAACGCATGTGTTCGATTTGTTAACAAAAAAACAAGTGATTGAGTCACAGTAAAGAATAAGTATATTTTATTCGCTCAACTATAATTTATATCTCTCGAGGTGCCTCATTTGATAGTAAATCAGATTGAATGCCCATTTCCAAATGTTTAGCGGCATATGGTAAGAACGACAAACACTTGAACGGCGAGATTTTTTGGACTTCTTGTGCGCAGATCATGTCAACATTTAGACATACATTCAAACACTTATTTCATTCAAATAATAAACAGCAGATCTTGAAGTCACGATATAGACAATGCAGGCTATTCACAATATGTTAATTGCTACGTCAGCATTCGTGCAGTATTGGTGAACGAATGTATGTGTTACATTGAACTAAAACTAAAATATTTTAGTAAAGACATACTATTTTAAAGATGTATCTAGCAGAAGTGCTTAGTATCTCTCCCAGAGAACGCAAATTGTACAAAGTAGTGAAACAATCTGATTGATCAACTTCAAAGTATTGTGTAATTGGATTATTGAGGTCTGAAAAGAACTGGCTAGTGAAACCTGGTTTTCATAATAATTATTCTAAACATTGCGAAGGAAATCATGAAAGTAAGAAAAATAGCATTTCGGACTAAATAAAGATAAATTGAATCATAACCAATAAACAAAAACTAGTCACTGATTAGGGACCACAATTGATATGAAAAGAAGCAATCAGTTTATGATGTAAAAACAATCATTTTCCACAATGGATTTTAATGAATCTGTGATTAATGCAGTAATCGTTTTGATGGTCTGCTGACGTTTTAGAACAAAAATGAATTATTTGGGCATCTGGATGTTTTGTTTGCTGCTCAAGGTAGAGTACCTAGCTACTTAGAAAGCATACTTATTTAAGTCAGTGAACCGTGGGCCCATTATAGATTAATTTAAAGCAGCTTGTTATTGATAAATACTCGAGTTTAGAAGACATCAGTGTAGATATTTTTGTAGAAAGCAGAGCATCGGTGCTGGGCTTTTAAATTTATAGAGAAACACTGTCAATTATTTATTTCCAAATACCTTTCCATAATAAAGGGTTAGCTCAAGTATTACGTAAACAATTTTCAATGATTTTAGGGCCCATTTACCCTTCGCAAGCAAAGGTAATCAGATGTGCTATTCCTAATATATTAGAAGCCCAGCTAAGTTAAGGAAAGCTTGAACTCCCCCATGAATGCTTAGATAATACTTGCACAACCCCAGAGCTATAATTGTTGCATTCATTTTAACAGTGTTGAACCTGCCCTGCATAAATCAATTCAATTTATATTGTATTAATATATTCATTTAACTCGTATTTAGGTCAACAAAGGTCAACAAAACCTAAAGGTCACAAAAATGTATTTTGAAAACTAGTACGAAATATGCCTTTTGTTGGGGGCGCTGAGTTCAAAAATGGTCACCGTTTGTCGCCATCACTCACCTTTTGTTGCTACTGGCATGGATATTTGTAACTACAGAGTGAGTGAAAAGTCACAGTACAGTTTTGCAGTTCACAAACCGTCAAGAAAATGAATCGTTATGGCATACAACTGTCGAATGGTAGGAAAGGGCTACATTAAGGAGTATATGATCAACGTGTTCATCAGCTTAAAATCCGCCATACTGGATGGAGATATTTTTTTTCTAATAGCAAGTGGGTCGTTTGACATGTCAAACAATAGGAGAATGATTCCAGAAAGTTGTTCCATGTGTCAGGTTTGACCTACTTAGTACCGTACGGTGTCGGAATTATTTTCACTGACAATTTACTGCTTGTTATATTAATGGACCAAGTACAGCTTTGTTTCTCACAAGCCGATAAGGAACTGAAGCATTGTAGTACACAAATGTGGAATGGTGCGGAGGCGTAGCATTTTGGAACACAGACACAACGTGGCCGCATATTGAAATCAGCTATATTGGATGAAGGTATTTTTTAATGGAAGCTGGGTCGTGTGACATATGTATGAACACGATAATGTGCTAGTAAGTCATCCCATGTGTTAGTTTTGACCAAAGAGTTACGGTATTGTAGCTTAGACGCTCTTGGATAAATGAACACATGTACTGCAAATTTTCAGCTATTATAACTCCGAAACCGTAACAGGTAGGTCAAATGTAGTACCGGATATGACTTTCTAGGGAACATTATCTTTTATATATGTCACACGAGCTATTTACCTTTCGAAAAAACAACCTTTATCCAATATGGTGGATATCAAGATGGCGGCCATGTTGATAATCAATCGAAAATGTAGCCCTTTCTCACCGTTCTACATTTGTATACTACGATGATTCATTTGCTTGATGGTTTGTGGGCAACAAAGCTATACTGCGACAGTATCGTTTTATCTTCCTGCTATATATGTACACAATTTGTAACAAAATGATACGTGATACCACTCTTAAATGTTATTTTTGACTTCAGCCCAGCGAAATACATCAGGACCCCTAAAATTAAGACAAAAGTTTTCTCGTTGTTGACTAGTGTAACTACCCCGTTTTACAAAGTACTGACATCCTAGCAAATGGCAAAACATGAAGCATTTGCATTTGCCAAGCGATAATAGCATCAGCTTGCTTCATACTAATTGCATGAGTTCGAATTAAGTATCAGTGCTTTGAAAATAATACAAATGTGTTCGTAGTAACAACGACTTTTTGGAAATTATGTGTTCTTTACCTACACTCGAATTAATGTTTTCTTTCTGCAGAGTTAGGACAGTTCTATACTTCGGGTTATAAGTTTCATAAATTTCCTCACCATCTACTAGCAAACGGTTAAATCACAATCTGTGATCAGTTTAATCAGAACATTGTTTTAATTAAAGTTTGGGTTTTCATTAATCAGGAATTTTGGAGTCGTATTTTCTTGCTCTGGGGTTAACAGCTCCGGTCCTGGTCCTCTCTGAAACAAACACTGTTCAACCGCAATGAAATAATTAAAAATTTTGCTTTGTTCTCCGGGTTACCGGCTCTAAATCGAGTCGCCGGACCTGGCTGGATCCTAAGTCAACCAAGCGATGCGGTCCAAATCTTGACTCGAACTACCCGATTGACACGGTGATCTGTTTCAACTCTGCACCACACGACGTAATATTTTTTCAACCATATATGTATCTCAGTTTGAACACCTACGACAACATTATCCGTAAATAATGATGTTTCACCATGCTGCACAGAGCAGTGAGGTACGCAAAGACAACTGCGGCTGCTCTTCATATGGCGTGAAATCTGGGTGATTATTCTGAACTATAACAAGTTCTGACCAGTTCCACTGGTCCCGCACAATAGCGCAAACTTAGATTAATTTTACTTAATTTTCTCCAGTAAAAACAGAATCGAATACGTCATTTGTTCCCTTCGTTGACTTTCCGCACCTCTATTTATTTCTGGCATATTGTTTTCTGCACAATACTTAACGGCTTTTTTTTATCTATAATTTATTATTTTTGAATGTTCATTTCATTGCGAAAACAATCTAAAAATTACAGAGAAAAGATATTTAATCCAGGTAGTAAATTTATGTAAAACTTACTGTCCCCAGAAAATTTGTTCCCTTCGTGGACAGACGCTAAATCTCTAACAAATTCCAGTGGAGTGTGATAAGGGAGATTAAACTCGGTAGGATAAAGGAAGAGTAGGCCATCTTTGTGATGTCTAAGCAAACTTGATTTTTGTGTGCCTATTTTACGTTTTGATGGTTTAAAGATTTCAGAATTCGTTTGAAGTCGAGATCAATCAATTTACTTTGTGGACAGTTTTTAAAAGGTTTGGTTTAAAAAGTTCATATTTAAAAGATGAATTATCAGGAATAAGGGGTCGTTTAGGAAATGACGTCTGCCAAACAACTTTAATTAAGTTCTCAAAATTAAAAGTAAGCCCTCTTGGTCCCTATGTAGACAACATCATTCCACGCAGAAGGCACTGCTGCCCACATAGGATTTAGTTTACGTAGTCTGAGTAAAGTACACTGAAAGTAGTTTTCGGTGAAGTCCAGTAAGCTTATGAGATATTAAAATTCTTGACATTCATCACAGAAAGGTAGTTCAATTACAATAAACCGTTTTGTTCTCTCCGTGGACAACGATATGCTCTTTAAATATTTCTGTAATATATCACGTGAATTATACACGCATACATATCACATTAGAAAATCCATATATACATTCTCCAAGTATATGACTATTCCACAGAAACTCAAGATCACGACGTGAGTATAATCATTGTTTTTAAATGTTTGGCTAAACTGGCATCCGTGGCCAGGTTATTTAAAAAAAATGCTTCTAAAATTAAAAACAATATTTTTTTTAAATGTAGACAAGAAGTTCCAATGATAAGTTGCCATGGTTACAATCCGCCATAGTCGTTAGTTCAATGTTAAAACACTAGTCACAGCCACTTTTAGATGTATTTCTCACTCCAATTTTGAATTTCGCATTGAAGAACTATTGTAGGATACACTGAAGCATTATGTAATATATCTGAAGAAAATGTTTTGAATTGAAGCCCCAAAACACTTTGAAATCATGCAAATTAAACACTAAAAATTTCTGCAGCTTTATTCTCTTAAGCCGCCATGTTCCAAACTCCCCGTGACAATTCACTTCTGATGATTGTTTTATTCCTTTTTGCTATTTTCGTTTTTGTAACTACTGCTCAAAACCATTGGTTTATAGTCATTTACTCTTTCAGTTTCTATCTAGTTCATTCTCGGTGCTCTGTTATATAAACGGTTGATTTTGTTACATTGTGAACAATTACGCTAATCATACCACACAATTAGACAAACACACACTAACCCAATAAAGCAAATAAGACATACTCACCTTACAAACAATACTCAATTTCTTTCCAGAATTTTGTGGTTAAGCTTGATTTTCTCAGTTTTCTCAGTATACAACAAGCCCGTTTAGTTATATTAAATTGGCAATGACCCATTTAGCAATATGTAATTAGTCACATGCCTTTATCAGTATTTCATTCTTTCTATTTCAGTCCTTTAATATTTCTGTCCTTTATATTTAAAATACACATATTGTTAACTTTGCTCATGTCATATTTGGTTCTGAAATCGCAATAGCTCAGTAGGTAGCGCATCGGACAAAAAATGAAGCGGCTCGGGTTCAAATTCTGACTAGAGCTCTGGAGACTTTTCTCGCAATGCTCCCTTGCCTGGCGCTCTGGAATGCACTCAGTCTCCTATCAAATTGAGTACCAGAGTGTTCTTGGTCCTTCTGGACACCTTGGGAAGGTAAAGGTGATCGAGCGTGGGACTGACCACCTCACCATAGTTCGAAGTCTGTAGGTCGAGAATATGTGGAGCATTACCTCCATATTCCCCATGTACCGTACCGCACAGGGGATCTTACTCGTATTTACGATGTATACCTCGCCTTACACGTACGTAGGTATGACACGCGTTTCTAGCAGCCGTAGCCAGCTTATAATTGTATGAAGCGTTCAAACTGACGGCGTAATGGAGTCGTTTTAACCACGGATCATAAAGGGATCGCTCGGATGCTAGTCTAACTCTTGCAGTGGCCTATACCGGAGACTGAACAGATTTGCTGAATGTCATCATAGTTCCTTTTTTTTACACCCAGATGACAACCACGTGTTAACTTTCAATAAGCTCTATTTAATGAGTAAAAATACAACCAAATTACAGAAATATTACAAAATTTGAAATACCATGTGTAAGTTTGATTTTGTTTCGAAAAAAACGTGTTTCCAAATTTAGACTATTTTCTCATTGCGTGATTTTCTTCATACGTGAAGTTGCAAAAGCATTTAACTTTTAGCAGCAAAATCTTTAAATATAACATCAATTTACGTTCATACATAATGCAACAATATATGTGATTTTTGCTATTCAAACAATAAAGTAGATTATGGCAGTAGTTACGTAGTATTGCTCGCAAACAAAGCTTGCATAGGGTAAGTAATTTTAATTTAGTTTACCGAATAATACCAGCCGAGGTTAGGAATGATTAGAAATGAACGTGTAGATCTTCAGGCGGGTCCGACTAAAATTGTCGATGTGTGGAATAGTTATTTCGACAAACTTCTTAATGTACACAGCGGGGAACAAACAGAGGAATTTGAAATCCATACTGCAGAACCGTGGATTTACGAACCTAGCGAGATCGAGATCGAAATGTCGGTTAAGCAATTGAAAAATTTCAAATCACCAGGAATAGACAATATTCCAGTCGAATTTATTAAAACAGGAGGAACGGCACGAATCAAGGAACTACATAAATTGATAAGTGCTATCTGGAGAAAGGAGGAGCTCCCAAAGGAATGGAAAACCTCAATAATTGTTCCGGTTTAAAAAAAAGGCGATAAGTCGGACTGCAATAATTACCGCGGAATCTCGTTACTTCCAACCTGTTACAAGGTATTAAGTAATATTCTGTTAGCACACCTAAGTGTATACGTAGATGAAATAATTGGAGATCACCAATGTGGATTTAGAAGAAATAGATGCACGCTGGATCAGATTTTTGCCTTCAGACAAATTTTGGAGAAGAAATGGGAATACTGTGAGCCGGTTCATCACCTATTCATTGATTTTAAGAAAGCATATGATTCTATCAAAAGGGAAAAGTTATACAGTATCCTGATACGATATGGAATTCCGAAAAAATAGGTTCAACTAGTGAATATGTGTGTCAGCGACCCCATAAGCAGAGTACGGATAGGTAATAATATGTCAGATAGTTTCAAGATTCGCAACGGATTGAAACAAGGCGATGCCTTGTCACCACTACTGTTTAACGTTGCGTTAGAATATGCGATTTTAAAAATTAAAGAGGACAAAAAGGGACTATCATTGAATGGTTTGAATCAACTGTTTGTATACGCGGATGACGTAGATTTAATAGGGGACCATATAAATGCAATACAAAGCAACACCGATGTCTTAGTAGAGGCGTTCGATGAGATAGGTCTACAGGTAAACATAGATAAAACAAAATACATGATAACAAGCCGAAGCACAGGGAATGAAGGAATTAAGAATATAAGAATTAGGGATGAGGTCATAGAGAAAGTAAACAAATTTAAATACCTGGGAGCATACGTAACAAGGAAAAATGAGGTCACGGAAGAAGTAAAAAGTCGCTTAGTATCGGGGAACGCATGTTTCTATTCAGTCCAAAAACTTCTAACATCGCGATTAATATCAAGGAAATTGAAATTAAAAATATACAGAACGGTTGTTCTGCCGGTAATACTTTACGGTTGCGAAAGTTTAACTACCACCCTAGCAGATGAACATAAATTACGTGTATTTGAAAATAAGGTTTTGAGAAAGATATACTGGCCGAAACGGGACGAGATGACTGGAGAGTGGAGGAGACTGCATAATGAAGAACTCCACGGACTGTACGATTCACCAGAAGTTGTAAAAATAATGAAATCGAGACGACTAAGGTGGGCAGGTCATGTAGCTCGGATGGGGGAAAAACGAAGATTATATTCTATCCTGGTTGGAAGGCCGGATGGAAAGAGGTCATTGGGAAGACCGAGACGTCGTTGGGAGGACAATATTAGAAGAGATCTTCGAGAAGTAGGTGTTCGTGATAAAAACTGGCTTGATACTGCGCAGGATAGAATCCAATGGCGAACGTTTGTTACTGCTTCAATGAACTTGCGAGTTCCATAAGCCATAGATTTAGTTAGAATAAAATAAGTGTTTAAGAAATTTTCAAAACATTCTACCAAATCTAATATTTTAATGAGACATTAATATCATTTAGTTAGAAAGTAATGCCAATCCGACATTGTAATTTCCATAAATATTGCACTTTTTATATATTGTATATAGATGTCAGTCAAATAAAGGAAAAGGTCAAATAAATAGAAACTATTATATTCTTATCCAAAATTATTTTCTTTCTACCCACTTTAGTTTAATTCACAGAATGCAAAAGGTTAAATCAATAAAAAGGACAATTATTAGAAAAATGCTAAGGTAAATATATCTGAAGTCTGAAATATTATCTACTTGCTTTAGTTGACGTGGTAGTCTATGCTTCTGACAAACGGTTAGACAGACAGATGAATAGAAAGTAAAAACAAAATGAGAACATTTTGTGAAAAAATAAATCTGTTCAGATTGAATTTCAAAAGTTAGTTTCATTGTTATTGTCTTTCTGTAATTCATTTTTTTCCTTTGATCTTCCTCCATTAAATAATAGAAAATGGTATGTAAAAATGGCATGATGCAATTCCTAAGATACAAATAATCTCAGCAAACATTATTGTTATCAAATAAAAATATTTGGAAATATATATTTTCATTTCATAAGTGTAGATATAAAAATAATTCGTCTTAAACCTTCTGAAAGGTTTTGGGTGAACGGTGCAAAAACTTTATAAAACGAGTGAGAACTGAATTATAAATGAACACTCTGTCAACTAGTACTTAGTGCCTAAAATAATGTTCACCAACTGCTTTTCCTAAGAACTAGAAATAAAACATATTTATAATCATCTTGAACTATGCAATGTTTGTCATCTAGTATCATTACATCGTAGTTTCCATGGCGTAAAACTTAAATGATAAAAGTATTCACACGACGGAAGCGAAAGAACCAGCACTGACTAGAAGAAAATTAAATCAATCCTTAAACTTTATCCTGGTTACAAAACATTCGTCATCCTTGAGGGGACTCTTAAATATATTTCAAAATATATTACAAAATATCTGCACCAAAATTTGAAGGATTTTAATTTTCGCTAGTTATCGACGTTTGAAATCCAATCCCCTTGGCATCAGACCACAAATTGCAGATTCGAACGCTAGCTGATAGAAACATTTATTTTAGATATAATATTCTGTCACTTATCAATGTTTGTATTCTGCAATAGAATTCTCTCTTTCAATTTGGTTACTGAATTGTTCACTGCAGATAGATCCGACGTAAGGAAAAACGTTCCTTGAAGCAAATTCCTCAGAATCTTTAAAAAATAACAGAAAGTGATGGCGTTCATTATGGAAAAAGATACGGCGTCAAATTATTCTAAGTAAATGTTCAGTCTTACTCACATTTCGTGGAATAATGTAAGCTATTTCTTATCCTAGGTAAAGCATAACATATATCACAAGTACAAATATTTAAATAATCAAAATATTATGGAATCTTAGGAGATGATGAATTGGAGCTATGAGATCAATCTATTTCAACAAATCGGTGACTTTATACAAACAAGTTCTTAAAAATTGCAATAAGTAGCTGTTTGCTTGAGTTCATAATAAGAGCAGCATATACTTAGATTCAGTTGAAGGAACGTGGAGTTTATATTATAGTAATATTCTTAAACGTACCTCGTATTGTTTGTTAATCGATGTATTCTCCGGGAATCTTTATTTCTTTCCTCCCAGTATGTTGATTGATTATTATTTCGTTTTACTTATATTTATTTTAATTTATTTTCTCTAGCTCTTCAAACTCAGCTTTTCCATTCTGCTTTTTATTTTCTCTGTTCTTGAAACAAATAATATTATGTCATCGGCGAATCATTTCTGATTAGTGGCGATTCACTTCGTATTTCATCACTTATTATACGTACAGTTTCGTCAGACCAATTGACGATATGAGCTTATAAAGAAAGGTATCTCAACGTTTCTCTAAAATACGTCCAGGACCTTTCTTTTTCTATTTTAGCGTATCAGCTTATCCTATAAGTAATGTACTTTTGTACTGCGAGGAAAAGAAATATAACTTACCTGGAACAATACCGCTAATTATTAAAATAGTCTCCATCATACACCACAGCACTCTGCCACCTGTCAACCAATTGTTGAATCCACTTCTGAAAAAAGTCACTGGTTTTGGAGGCAAAGAACTGGTTCGCTGTTCGTCGTACATCATCCTCATCTTACAGTATTTTCCCAGAAAGGTGCTTTTACAGGCTGCTGAAAAGAGAGTAGTATATTGGTGCTGATCTGGTGAAACGGCTGGTGGGGAATTTCTTCCAGCCACATTCCTCGATCCTTGTACAGGTTCTTTTGCCGTGTGTGGGCGTGCGCTATTACCGTGGACGAGCATACCGTTGCGATGAAGCGTAGCAATACCTTTCTCCAACAATGCAGTCCGCAGGTGTTTAAGTTGCTGAGAGTAGATATCTGCGTTGATGATCTGTTTACGTGGCAAGAGTTCAAAATAGATTATCCGACGAAACAGTCAATATCACTTTGCAGGTGTGGAGATCCTGTTTTGGCACAGTTCCAGTTGTCCCCCCATCAGGTATCCACTGCTCTTTCCATGTAATGTGATGGTAGAAGATCCACTTTTCATCCTCTGTCAACATTCTGTCCAGAAATGGATCACGTTTGTGGCGGGTGAGCAAGGAACAGCAGATGTCAACTCACTGCAACTTCTGTTGAGGTGTTAATGCATGACGTACCTATTTTCCGAGTTTTGACACGTACCCAAGGTCATGCAGATGATGATCTGACGAATGGGTGACATCAAGTTTCCTGGCCAGTTCGTAGTTTGCCCACAACAGTTTGCATTTGTTTTGCGTCCTCCGCAGCTCACAGGGCATCGTTGTCCACCTTCACATATCTCCCTTCTCGTGGTTTATCGTTGTGGCTGGTATCTGTCAGATTATAAGAAGTAAACTAAATATTTTTAGTTAAGAGTTAGTAATGAATACTTCGTTTTAAACCAAAGTCCAATTCGAGCCTTGTTTGGGATTAAGAGAAATAAAGAAGAAACTTCTTTATGGGAGGATTATGAAAATGAGTGATTCTTACATTGAGTCAATAATAATAATTTGAATATCATCGTTCTGGAAAACTTGGTGTTTGTGTAAATATGTTTAATAGTGCGCACAGCAACTAATATATTTGTTTGTATATTAAATAGGCTTTACGTATAAGGAAACAAGCAAGTTTAGTCGTGCTACATTACTTATCTTTGTGCTTTGTGGGGCATCGTGATATTCTGCCTTGGTAATCTGGTATTGTAACTTTGAACTGGGAAATATCAGAGATATGCTTAGCGCACTGATCCAGTATACACACGTGAATGATTGGATAAGGGTATATTGATCCTAATTGAATTAAATGTTAAAGTTAATGTGTTCTGCATGCGTAGTTACTGGGAATTGGGTCTTATGCATGTTTGGAAGACTTCTCGGCACCTGTTATCATGAATAATAAAGCACTGTTAATTGTGAGTGTGTCTGGCGTCAAGACTAACAAGTGTGTAGTAAAATCAGTAGTTAGTATTCCTATTATATGTTTTAGCCTTGTCCAAAATATAAGCAATAGATACATAAATGTATAACAGTATCCTCAGACCGAAACCTCTGGAGCCACATCTGGCACTTTCGCACATCCACAGCACCCTGATCATATACAGCATTTATGTTTAATGCTGCTGCGCTGCAAGGATGTCCCTGGTGAAATTCATACAGCATGACATGCCGCATGTGGTCCTTTGACACTGCCTTGACACAAGCCACACTTCAAAAGCGTGGAGTAGACCAGTCTCCTTCTACATTCTGCTGCACAATCAAGTGCCTTATATAACTCAGTTATGGTACGTGCTGTCTACTTCGCTATTTACTCGTCAGATGTCGCCATTGCAGTGGTCATTGCACATACGACATTACTTATATAATAACCCAGTATAAGAAATAGTCGATAGTTCTTTCAATTTATTCACTTTCTACGTTATGGCACAGAGAAGTACTTAGAACTTTACTTACATTATTCTAAGATGGATGTATAATCCAGACACTATGTCCTTAATTTTCCTTACTAAAATATGTAATTGCATTATAATACTATTCTTATGCTACGCAGTTCAAAAGCAGGTATTCAATTGCTTATATGTTACTCTATTCTTCACGGTTGACGCTAATTTCATATCCCGCAGGATCTTAGGAATCTTTTTCTTATACGGTTTTAATTCTCTAAATTGCTTTAATATTTCTTGAACAATGTTTCAAAACCAATCTTCCTTCTTTGACTTATAGATTTCACAAAGATTTAATTTAATCTAAAGTAAATATCAAGTGAAGTTCGTTTCAACGATATTTCTATTTATTCCAGTGCATGCTCTAGAAACTTCTACCCAAAATGTTCACATTATTCTAAACAAACAGTATTTTTAATTTCCATGAAAAGCTATTTCCTCTCATACTTCTATGTAATTCGTATTGTACTACTTTACTACTCAAATGTCGATTTTAAGACTGCTGCTGTCAACAAGGGCAGCTTCAGTCTTCCCAAAAAGATGGATTACAGAGTAAGCATGGGATTTACGAAATATATATTGATGTTTTCTATATTAGGCACTCCATGGCGATTACATGTAAGCTTGCTATAAAAGTGTTTATAAATGAAGGATCAGTTACATGTTTCGTAATTTGGGAGAAAAATCTCTTAGGGACCGAACGATTACCTTTTAGTTTAAGTTGCTCATTATTTCAAAGTTTACGGATTCATGAAACATTAAATAAAAATTGTATTAATTTCCTCCGCCATCTGTTAGAAACCACTGAAGTTAATATTGTTTATTACTCAAAATACTCATATAAGTAAGTGTATTGCATAATACAGATAAAAAATAATGATAAGTTGCTTGTAAGAAATATATTAATTTGGTTTCCAGAATTCAGTTATATATATAATGCCAGCATCTGAAAACATATAAACACACTAGAAAAAAAAATGTATTGTGCATAAGTTTCATGAAGATTGAGTCGCGGTTTAGCATCCGATTATTGCATGTTTCAGAGTTAAATATTTTGCCATAGAGCTTATAAAAAATAGAGAGAGCCTAAGGTTGGTTTCTGGGCGAGAGGTGTGAAGCCGGTGGGGAGTAGAGGGAAATACGGTGCGCACACCGTTGCTAACCAATACGACCCGGACGGAAATGTACGATAATGTATGTTTAAATACGATATACAATATTAACTTGTACGATCTGCTCCAAATGTACGATAATTCAGTAGACGTTCAAGATAAATCATTTATGCTTCTTTTACGAGTGAAATTAGCATATAATGGAATACTTCATAAAAAAATCTTCGTGCGGAGTGTACGATACAAGAAGCAAAAATACGATAATTTTTTAGTGTATTGTACTATCCTTATAATAGAAATGGTTGGAAACCATGTGCGTAGGACCGAAAATAACGTAGTCTGTTTTTATATGACGTAATAATAATATCAGGACAATTTAAAGGTGCATGTAATTTTTTAGCGTAGAAGTGGTATAAACATTAAACCTTTATAAACATATAAACCTTTAGGTGCCGACTTGTGCAGTATATCATTGTCGTTTAAAGACGGGAGAAATAAATAAATAAATAATGCAGGTAGAAGTGGAAAAACATCGAGAAATCACATTCCAGAGATGAACATTTACATGCATAGTATGTTTCAGTACTATTTGTCGTTTAGGTTCTTCTTTAGTATGCGTCGGACGTTCAATTTGGAACCATATATGGAGCAGTCACAGGTGGTGTCTGTCAAAGGTGATGTGCACTGCGTAAA
>JAGDQP010016396.1:0-16901 GCA_022664845.1 Lepisma saccharinum
ATATTATAACAATTGATCGTATTCTTCCCAATAAAGTTAGTGTTCAAGACAAGTTGAGTCGTAGTTAAGGTGCATTCTGTCTTATGGCAGCACAAGATTCTAATTATAAGGTTCACTTAGAGGAAGTCATACTGTATGCTCGCCGTATAGAAATCTTTGCTGATGTTGCGCTTCAGCTAAATCGCTTTATGCTTCAAGATACTGCCAAAGTTCCATTGACGCGTGTAGAAACACGTGTACATACCTGAAAATGTCTCTACGTTCAATATGGATAATTTATTTTTAGGTAAAGTGCCTAAAGGTTCTTGTTATCGGGTTTGTTTTTGAAGTACTGCATTCAATGGTCGGTACGATCTTAATCCCTTCCGTTTCCAACATTTTAATCTTAACAAGCTGCAAGTCCAGGTTGGATCTAAATTTCATCCTCCCAGTCCCCTTACACCTAATTTCGCTAATAATTTGTATATTCAAAGTTATCATTCTTTGTTTTCTGGTACTGGTATACTACCAATACATTGGGCGACTCTACTTGGGATCTCGTCATGGATTCGCCTGTCAATATTAAAATAGGGTTCAGTGACCGTCTTCCACAATCCATTACTTGCGTGGTCTATGCACAATTTGATTCCCTGATCCAGATCGCCAAAGACCGTAATATCTATACGGACAATAGTATCTAAATAGTTGTACAATATTTATATTATATTTTAAATGATTAGTTGGCACTATGTCTCAGTAAGTGTATAAAAGGTCGGGGTAAGTTCCTGTTTACATCATTCAAACGACGGCAGCATGGGGGCCATCATCCACTTTTCGGCGTTTGAGCAAACGGGTGACGATGAGTTTATTGCCAAGGAATTGTCCATTGTGAATCCCGATGTCAATACAGTTCAAAGCTGGATGTTCAAGGCACCTTTTGATATTTCGCAGTTACCATTAACACTCCATTTTGATAATATCTCGCTATTCACATTTTTGGAGTCGCCTGGTCCGATGGTGATGTGGCATAAAAGGATTTTTAGCACATACTTATCAACTATACAAAGCATATTCCTGTACTCTACACCCATGGACACCGGTGACAACAATTCCTGCAACGTATGCTGGGACGAAGTGTTATGAAACTCGAAGATTTACATTGTCCAATATCATCCAAGTTACTGTTTCCTGAACGTAATTGTGCACATCGGCATCATCAGTTTCATACATTTCGGTGTGCATTATATGAAGGATTGTGTTACAGCAAGTACTTAACATACCATGATTTATCACAATACGTAACCCCTGAACCCAAAAGTGTATATAACCCATTACCCCACGTCCCAGTGTACTTCATGAAGATGAAGAAGAAGAGTGTTATTCCGTGTGACTGTGGACTGATCAAATATTGACGACAGAGTTACATGACTGAGTGCGAACATATTAACTGGGATTTACTCTTTGAATCACCTACCTGCAATAGTGAAAACTCCAGCCGCTGTAATTGTTAATTTGTTTCTGTCTTATGAGGAAGGCACACACTGGACCTATATTGTCATTAATAAAAATAAACGTGCCTTCTATTTTGATAGTCTTGCACAAAAACCGCCAAACCCTATTCTACACTTTCTTCGCTGCAATTCCAGTATATATCATGTAAATAACGTCCAGTATCAACCTGATGATTTCGTTTTTTGTGGCTTATCCTGTCTAGTGTATATTTATTATAAACTACGTAATGTTAATATTCTAAAAACATTTTCAAAAACCAACTTACAACGGAATGATCAACTTGTACTGAATTATGTCAGAAAGATCCTGAAAAGAAAACAACATTGTAAATAATTTTTACACTATGTAAACTTTTGTAGTAGAGTAGTTTTTTCTGTAATAAAAACATTTTACCTCCTATTTGTTTGAGTTTCATGTCATGAAATAAAAACCAACACATCCTGTGTAGTATAAATTTATTTTCATAACATATTACAATTTCATTGTGGATATACTATCCACCACTTTTAATGTTTGTACTTTGATCCAACATTGTAACTGTATGCAATTACGCAAGGCACATGCATTCTCTTGCACTGGTTGATGATAGGTACACTTTGCTATATCTACTTTGAAATTAAGTGTGCGTAAAGCAGGACATGCTTGATCTTCAATACTCACAAGATTAGTCAGTTGAAAGACTTAACGCAACAACACCATCTTTTCATTACCTTTTCAATAAAAGATGGCTGCCATTTCACATACTTGCGATACAATATGGCGGATATGGGATACTGTATATCCATCCGACGTTTCCACTCTAAGCCATGCAAATTAAAAGTTAACCAATCGACTTGTCGCTGATATCCGGTCAGTAAATCAGAACGTTCACAAGGTAATTTCATAAGACAATGAAGCAATAACGTGGCATCACATGCACTAGACAAAATTCTCTAATAATGTATTTTCTATCGGAAATTTTGAAACCTTGCACATCAATGATGTACTGCCTCGCACATAATAATCGTGAATCACTAGAGTTCTGGTTAAATGTATTAATAAAGCAATACACTCAGGGTCTTTTATAAAATGACGACAAACGTTAAACAAAATGGTTTTTGAAATAGAATGACCCTGGTCTACGAAACGTTCATAATAGTCTTGGAAAAGTTCTGGATCGTTCATATGACTTTCAACATGTTGTGCAATCAGTGCCCGTATTCCAAACGTACATGCAATTATGTACTCTACCCAAATTACACTCTGAACACAAAATATTATTGTCTTGTAAATATGTACTTACTGTTTTCAATATGCACTTGTTCACAACAATCACCGTTACAACTCGTACACTGAGCCATGATCACTACACAGGTCCGCTATATATGATGTTTTCGTCCACTACACAGTTCACAAACACTGTCTCTTACTGGGGTCGGTGGGCTGCACGATCTTTGTCCGCAAACATATCCTGCACCTTCCACAATTCGGTTTTCATCAGACGCTGAATTCCCCAATCCATCTTCTCTTTCATTTCAGATGCGTTCGGATGTTTGTCCAAGTAGATCTTAAACAGGGCTTCAATAGTCTTGAGATCACGTAACGTGTACCGAGTTCGAGCCTCAAACTCGAGATAGACCCTCTGGTAACACGTCAGGTAACATATACCTAGTTAAATGAGCATAACATTCGTGCTCCTGCCGATGAGGGCTGTTGCTCCAACATCCCGAACAAAGCAGGCTTTCTGAGGGTTTACAAGCGTCACTGGCGGATCAAATAAATGCCTCGTCCACTCAGCGCGGTCTGCACTTACACACCGGTGTGACTGGAGGTTGTCTTTCTGTAATACGTACAACAGGCTTTGATGCTTCCATGGTTCGTCAGTAACTATGTCTCGTAATGTCAAGTCTCCTCCTTGTAAGGTAACAACAGTAGGCATATACGCCAATACCATGTCACCGACGCAGTACGCGTCTGCGCAACTCACACATAAAGTGGGTGGAGTAGTCCATGTTTCGTTTGTGTGCGTGTAGTTAGTTCATTAGTATGCGTACATTGTCCTCTTCGTTATTAGTTTCGCCACAGGGGATTGGTTGTTGTCTCTGTGTATGTACTGTAATTAAAAGAAGAAAGAAATGGCCTAAAATATCACATCCTCCTACTGACACCCGAAAGCAAGTATTTCCAGGCACAGACTACCCTTTTACGATTATAATTGTCAATATCTCTATGTACCAAAAAAACTGTTGACATGATTTAAATAATTCTTATCGATTACAGTTTGCATATTGCTCAGACAACTAGAGTTTGAAAACTAACATCTTCCAATACAAAATATAAATCATTTTTTTTCTTTACTACAGGGGAGCAGTGATCTTCAGTGGCATTAACCGACATGGGCAACTCAGCAATTTTATTAATACTACTCTACAGTCCACTTCTATATCCTACAGGACAAGCAGAAATAGTTATACAGCAATATGGACTCTCATTAAGCAAGATAGAAGCATTATTAAACTATGAGAACACCGAATTTGTGCCATTTCGACTACAGATAGACTTCTCAGTAGCGCATCTTCAAAATGATAGCTGTTCTGGTTATGAAAAACTTATAGAAATACTCCACCAGCGAGAGCGGCAATTTATAAACAGGATCTCTCATATAATTCCGTGTGATTTTAAAAGAGGATGCGTCAAACTGCAAAAAAGGATTATATTCTTAATCCTATCCGGGATTGCAAACTTTGCTTTAGGTAAATATAATCTATATGAAACGCAGAAATTGAAGAAAGCAGTTAATCAGTTACAAGAACAAAACAAATATCTGGATGGTCGGATACAAGACATCAAACAAAACCAATATCAATTAACTCATATAATTGAAAATGTGTTTTTTCAGTAGAGATAGCTATATCTCAGGTCCATAGGGAAATTCTTCAACTCCTCTGTACTACAGCAAGTAACGAGCGATTCTTAATAACATTACAGAACTTTCAAATTTTAGAACAACATTTTAATAATATTTTTCTAAGTCTACTTCAAAACATCGTGAATGACGTGTTAATCAGCCTAGAACTGGCCACAAAGATAATACAACATAACCCACACTTGCGAAACCCATTGATCTCGGAAGATATTGGGATCTTCTACCAGAGTTCCAAAAGCTTCTTTAGGTTTTGATCCAGCGTTAGCCAACCTGTATATAATAATTCAAGTCCCAATTATAAGGCGCTCAAATTTCCATTCTTTATACAAGATCTTTAACAACGGATTTTTATCCCAAACCACGCATCTTAAAATGGTGGTTCCAGATTTTGTTATTAAGACTAATAACGCTGTATTCGAAATAGACATGTCATTATGCCAAAAAACATCAGTTATTCACTATACGCAAAGTCCAAGATCAGGCAAGAACACAGAAAACTGATTGTTTATATGATATACTTTTTCAAACCTTGACTAAAAATTGTCAATTAAACCTCAACTATCATATCAAGAGGAATTTTTTACATATACAACAACAGGTCTACACTTGGCAACAAGAAAACAAGTTTATATATTAAGAGAACATAATCGGATACTTATCACAAAAACTACAAATTCGTCAAGTAATTACTATGTTCCATACCATCAATTTGACCGACTTTTAACATAACTTAAATTTACCTAGTAGACGAACAATCGAAATAAATATCGAATATCTAAATCTACCAGAAAATCTATCATTAAATTTTAAGATGAATTTTCAAAATTTACAAAAATCAATAAATGATATACATACATTATTGCCAAGTAAGTTTTCTGATCTTCATTTACAATCTTCGTTATCTTGGACTATGACAATAGTAATCTCTATTATTTTTATATTATTTATCTTTTTCCAGAATGTCTGTCCTAATCATAGCTAGTATCATTACTCTAATAACAGTTTTATTTATTTATGTGTTACGTCAAATATTCAAAAGAACATACTCGTCATATAGTGAACAAATCACAGATAGTATTGTATCATTTGACACAGTCACAGGCAACAAAAGTGAACCCACCAAACTCACGATGGACATTGAATCTAAGTGCTCAACTTTAATACATGTAAAAACTATAACAAGCAGTACAGCACCAATATGTACAATTAGTGACCTCGTGTATAAATATTAAAACAGTTCATAACAACCACTAATTCATATCACCGATTCGCGAAAAATGAAGCCGATTAAGGCGGAATCTGCCTGTTCTGTGAAATAGTAAAATTAGTAACTAATCGTTCCTTGAGCAGATCTCTATAAACATATTTAGTGATTTCTACGAGGTGCGAACACCTTATAAAATACTGAAAAGTGATTTAGTGTCAGCGAAAATTAGTTCAACTAACATAGTTTATCTCACTATTTTTCTCCAGGAGAGGGGGGGGAATGTAATATCCCGTGTGTTCACAGACACGCGTATATTATGTAAGTACACCAACAGTATTGATAGAATAAACATGTGTATAATTATGTAATCAAAACAAGTGAATGACACAAACAGTGGCATACGACAGACCAGACACCAGACGAAGCTGATATCAAGAAATAGAGGGAGCTGGAATCGATGGAGGAGAAGCTTGGAGGACCGCCCCTAAATTCACCTATAAAACACAGCAGCACGAGCTACTGAGTATCACTCTTACTCCTGGGTGATCATCTCACCTCTCTCCTGTTCACAGAAGGCTAAGCTTCTGGAACTTCCTCGGTATAAGGCTAAGATTTTGGTACCACTACTTGCATATGCAGAAGGCTTAGCTTCCGATATGCACTATTCCTAATTCAACTCTGTTCACAGAAGGCTAAGCTTGTGGAGCTACCTCTCACACATAGAAGGCGAAGCTTCTAGTGTGTATTCTACCAAATAATCAATGTCATTGTACACAGAAGGCGAAGTTTCTAGTACATCCTGGCACACAGTGAGCTAAGACATTGATGTCGGCCTTCCGTGCACAGAAGGCTAAGCTTCTGGCACACACCTCAACTTTAGGGAGTTAACACCCAAAGAAGAAGACGTCAAGGGTACCTATTCTGAAGTACTGTAATCTCTGTAATTAGTCGTCTACGGGACGCTACTTTTATTAATCAATTAGTAACTTATATCATTTATCACATTTTACAATAAATTGGTTGAAGGCTAAAACCACAAACCCGTGTAGTACTTGATCTACCTAAGGTACTCTGTGAGAGAACCGCAAGAATATTAGGGTATCATAGACTTCAAACAGCCATAGCCATAAGAATCCAAATGATCATGTAGCATTTACACAAACCCAAGGAATATTCAACATTACTAGAAAATAGGACTCTCAACATCAGATGTTTTAAAGTATGATATAACGCTACAATGCTCGCTGTTCGACAAAAGTAGAGCACCACAAAACCAAAAAAGCAATAATATGTCTGCCTTGGGGGATATAGTAATACCATTGGTTGTTGTTGTGATGAACCAGATTCGCAGAATACGCAAAAGTCTGACAAGGTTTGAAGATATCTTTGTTTCACTGCATTAAAATGTAAATGCTGTCAGCAAGTGTTGTTGAGTAGACAAATTTTAGTTTACAAATTTTTGGGCATCTGCCAAAAAGAAAACAATGCTTTAACAGGCCCTTGAAATACACCTATGCACTATGCAAGTCAGACTTTTTTAAACATTTAGGACCCACATTCCACCCCTGCATCTTCGCAATGTTAGCTTCAATTGGATTGGGTACTGCAACAGTGCCGCACAACTTTATTTGTTCTCCTCTAATATGGGGCAGGCTGCCCGTAGAGGTACCTAGATTGCCGGGTTTCCGGCATTCCATCAAGTTCCTTTGTTTATTTATTTATTTATTTATTTATTTATTCAAAACATAACACAACAGGCAATATGCCTAATTACAGTACCTGCGTGTACATGATAGTAATTACAAGATACAATCATACTACTTCACCTGCAGTTCTTTTAAATTCTTTGTAAGTCATTCCAAATATATCTACATTCACTTTAGGTTCAATTTTGTTGTAGAAAGCACTCATTCTCCAAATTGGGAATTTATATAGAATTTCAGTCCTTTGCTTTTTGCAATAGAATGTCCCATTATTACCTAATCTAGTTTTAGTGTTCGGAACTTGAATGAAAATTTTCGGAATTAAATCAATACAATCAATTTGATTGTGTATTAATTTGTACAGAAATATTAAATCATTTAAATGCTTTCTTCGTTCCAAAGTTTGTATATTAAAATTGCTCACTAATTCCCTGTATGATATGTATGCAGGATATAATGTGGTTTTTCTATACATTAGTAATTTCAAAAATTTACACTGGATTTTCTCTATTGCTTTAACATATTTCTGAGTGTTCGGAGTCCATATAATACAGGAGTTTTCTAGCTGTGATCTCACGTAAGAGTAATACAATTTTAGAAGTGTTGAGTCAAGATGGAGATCCTTGCTAAAACGATAAATATACCCAAGATTCCTATACGCATTGTTAGTGATCATTTCACTGTGACGCCCGAAGTTTAATTTTGGATCGAAAACAACTCCAAGATCTTTAACAGTTTCAGGTTTCGATAGATTTACTCCATCAATCGAGTAGTTGTACTCAACATACTTTTCTTTCCTTGTAAAAGATATGGAATTGCACTTTTTTGTATTAATTACAAATTTATTCCTGTCGCACCACTCTTTGACATTATCTAAGTCCTTTTGTAGTTTGGCACTGTCCTCAATTGATTCAATTCTAGCGTATAGTTTTAGGTCATCCGCGAATAAGAGAATATGGGAGTTCTCGATACACTCAGATATATCATTAATAACTAAAAGAAATAATAAAGGGCCGAGGTTTGAACCTTGTGGTACTCCGGACAGTGTCTCAAAATATTCTGAAATATAACCTTTAAAAATTACTGCCTGCTTACGTTTACGTAAATACGAAGTTAATAATTTTATGGTTTCCGTAGAAAAATTGAAGAACGTAAGTTTGCGTAGCAAAACATCGTGATCAACCAAATCAAATGCCTTACTGAAATCAGTGTATACGACGTCTACTTGGCCTCCGTTATCTAGCTCAGTTGCAATGAAGTCAGTTACAATTGCTAAGTTTGTTGAGGTTGACCTATTTTTCAAAAAGCCGTGCTGATGTGGTGAAAGAATGGAGTTTACATGATTCAGTATTCGCCTATATATAACACATTCATATACTTTTGCAAACGATGATAAAATAGATCTTGGTCTGAAGTTTTCGACGTCTTTAGCATTTCCGGATTTTGGAATAGGACAAATTAAACTTTCCTTCCATTTGTCAGGGAATACACAAGTTTTTACAGATAGATTTAATAAAATATATAATGGATATTTAAGAATGTCAGCACAACCTTTTATTATATAAGGTGGAATTTCGTCCGGCCCGTAAGATACCTTAGGTTTTAACATTTTGATTGTAACATTAGGTTTCCTCAATTTCTTTCATTTTAATTTCTTTTATTTGCAACGTGTTTAAAAGTTCACATCTAGGGTTGTCTGACAAAATTTCAGATTTGTACTGGGGTGTTACAGTTCTAAATACAGATTGAAAATAATGTGCAAAAGACCTAGATACTTCCCTGTTACTTTCTAGTTCTTTGTCTCTGTATTTCAAAGAAGTGGATGAGAGATGTTTTGTCTTACTTTTAACAAAATTCCAAAATTGCCTCGGGTCTTTATTGATACTGTATTCTGAGCTTTCAATGAAAAATTTATATGCTAAAGAAATTTCTGATTTTAGCTCTCTACGTAATATGCGAAATTTATCTCGATGAAAAGCAACTTCTACACCAGTTTTCATTTTCCTATGATGATATGTCTTAAATTTAATCTTTTGAATTATGTTGTAAGTGAACCAAGACGGATATTTATTGCTATTGCATTTCTTACGGAGAACACATAGGCTCATAGTAGTGTACATCATTTCATAGAATTGCCCTAATGCTTCATTTACGTCATTCAAATGGGAAAGTTTGTTCCAGTTTAGTCTCGACAATTCTGTATACATTTGTTCGAAATTAGCCTTCCTAAAATTAAACCCAGTAATGTTGTTATCTAGTTTCTCTTTTTTCGATTGATTATGTGGAAAGGAACAAAGTAATGCCGGATGGTGTTTCTCTGATCGAAGAGGTAGTTGAGGAGCGTTGTTTTATCTTGGTGTGCCCCAGATGTATTTTCTTTGCTCTACGTGCACCTTAGTTACGGCTGCCTCTATTTATAAACTTCAAACGATGGAAGTTGGAAATTGCAGAGTACAGGGAAAGAATGAGATATATGCAAGAAAGGCGATTGCTTGTTAAATGCATTTTAAAGTTAGCTCTCCCATATATTTCATATTCTTAAAAGTGCTTAACTTGGTGATTATTTGCGCTCTTGAATTGAAACTTTGTGAGGTGGTAGATGCTAGTACCTGTTACGAGAACAAACTCATTCTTTTATTTAAAACAAAATATATGCACATACCCTCTACTCTTTAATTTTGTTTGCTAGCGCCTGCAAGATTGTCAAATCACTTACAAAGACCAGCTGTTCGTTATCATCAAGATGATGTTTCAAACCGATCCTACAGAAGCTCTAAAATTCACAGCAAGCGACTGTTCTTATATTGCTGAAGAAAGTCTGCGGTCGTCCCGGGATGAGGCAGAATTCAATGTTGTTTTTCTCCTGTTAATTCACCCAGAAATGCAGTGAATTGTTGTTCTTTCTCATGATTATGATGTTCTTGTATCTATTCATTCTTTCGCGCGTTTAGAAAAACAATTCCTTCTAGAACTGTGGATAAGAAAGTTATGGAGATAATCCCTATTCATATGTAGCAATAATAAGTTGGCATTATATGTTAAGTATATCTAGCACTTCATTTTTAAGAGGATCCGACGGTATCAAGTAAGCGCAGTATCAAACAGGCAGTTGTCAAAGTTCAACCAGCAAAGTATTTGCTAAGGTTTAGTCTCCCAGCTGACTCCAACAGCTGTAAAATATGGCCTCTCGAAACAATATCTGCTGCGAGTTATTAGTCTAAGAGATTTTCTAAAAGCTCTGATGATTTACGGGCTGCAATTATATTGCACTCTAAAACAGAAAACTTACAGTTCCTCTAACGAGTTCATCCTTGAGTAGGCATATACAATAGTTTATGGTAAACTCATACAATGCTGCGGTGCACTCCGCTGTCATCTTTAACTCAAATTATTTTTCATGGTACTGGAACTTCAATTATGAAATTTTATTACTTCCAGACTAACGTTCTAACAAAATTCCAGACAATATAACGTTATCATGTGGTGTAAATACTGTAATACTGAAAACATTTCATGTCGTGTATCACTTTCTGAGAGTGTTCAGAACAGTGTGTAAATTTACAATAGACATGTGCCACATCACATGGTTAAGCACGATAGAAATCCAAGATGAATACAGGGATTAAAATGTTCATGTTTTATGGTGTGAAGAATGTCAGTACACTGTAACGGTATTATTTAGTTTTTTTATTATCATGGAATTGAATATATTCTTTAATATCTGTAATTGTAAATAACCTATGCATCGTATTAGAACAAACGCATTCTTGTAAATCCATGCCCATGGTAAAATGTTGAAATGAAGTACATATTCTATACTTCTAGTTTTATGATAGTAGTTTGTTACAGCATGATATGCTGAGAAGTACAACGTAACCAAAAATGTATTGCTGTTTTTGATAAAAACAGAAAGGTATACAGAAATTGTCACTTACCGTTAACGTCAAAGTAATCCCCATCGGAATCTAGAATATTTTGCAAACGTTCCTGCAGATGCGCAATGCTTTGTTGGTAAAACGGGGGATTTTCCCACCAAGGTTGTCCATGGAATGAAAGATGTGATATTCTGTTGGTGCAAAGTCCTAGGAGTACGTTGAATGGCTGTATAATATCCTTGGCCACCACTGCCAGTGCGCGCATCATCATATAGGCACAATTCTCCCGACCTGAATTTCTGGAGTCAGTGCGAGGTAGTGCGTACATTTACAGCATTATCCCCAAATGTATAACGTATTGGTCAATTTGATTCAGCAGAGGAGAATCACACCGTAAAGTCATAAAACAGATAACTCCGAACGAGCTTCTTCAACACCTCCATTTGTCTTCGCCAGTACTCAAGCTATGACTGATGCAAGTGCGCAAGATCCGTAAAGGGGAAGGGTTAGTTCTAATGCCTGCTGTACGGTCATAGGCTGGCGCGGCATGATGTCACAGAGACCCGAGTTTCTGTCGGCTGCTGCTGGTGCTGTGTATGTTATTCCAGTACGAGGGATGTGGGTGCTCGCGTCAGCGCTTTTTGTCTTCTAAACCATATACAAAAACAATTACATATAAATATGTTTGATAGCAGGAAAAGTACGCTTAAGCACATATACACAGAGAGAGAGAGAGAGACAGACAGAGAGAATATGTATCATAAAACTAAGCATTTAAACATCACTGCCAATTACAAGTTACTTCCAGACTTACTCCTGGAAAAGTTTTTTCATCTTCCGTTTGTGCTGCAGGTTCCCATAATGTTTTCTTTCAACACTTGTCTACTTGCACGAATTGTTCAAATATTTAATTCTCGCAAATATTCGCATTTTTGCAAATGTAGTCACTAAATCCAAACTAAAGTTCAAGTTTTTTGTGAAAATAATTGATTTTAGGCATAACAGCCTCTCCCCTGAGGATTGTTTCTCCATGATATGCGCAAAATTGTTCTTCCATTTCATTAACCATTGTTTTGTGGGTTGCGTAAGTCCGCCGTAAAACAAACTTTGAATCCAAGATGGTGTACAGGTATGATCAGAAGGAATTTGGTAGGTATGTTCACTCAAATAGGGATGAACATTTTTGTGTTTTTACGCCATCCAGCCTGCTATATAAGATAATCCATCTTCTTCCATTTCACTTTTGTTCGTGTCAAAATCGTGACCGAGAATAGAGACATCATTACTAGGAGCAACTTCTGCCTTTCTGATTATTAAATACAACCCAACATTTTTGCAGTAACTTGGATGAAATATATTCCTCGTTATTGGCAAGACTCACGGTGCATTTGTGTCTCTCCGTAACACCAGGGTTGTTTCGTAAGATAATCATTCTTATTCTATACAGATCACTAATTGACAATTGATTCATTTGCTAGAATATTGACGATGGGATGCTGCGAGCGTTGCAACAATTGCACAACACTTCCTATTCTCTCGTTTCTCTTTTCTTCTTGCTCTGTCATGAGATAGTTCTTTGCAGGTGTCTTGAATGACTCCAAATTCACAGAAGGAACGGCATCCTTTCTCAGTTTTAAAACAAGAGGAAGACCCTAAAGTTCGTTCTTCAGGTCCCCCTCAAAATCACTTACAATAAAATTCTCCGAACATACTCTACACGAATCTGTATTCCATTGGCTTTCACGTCTAAAACGCTGAACCCACTGCCTCCTTAATTCTGCACTTTATGGAAATTAAAATATTTAATTTTGTTTTTGTGAACGTCTTGTTTCGTTTTCCCAAGACTATTGTTGCCTACTGCAACAGTACATCACGTACCAGGCATATTAATATTAAAATGACTCTCGGGACGGGCGTATGCCATAGTGCTGTTACCGTCCATTCAATTCATTTTATCTTATTAAAATGGCTATTTTACAAGTAAAAAGAACGAATTTTTAAAAGTTATTTCATTTTAAAAATGCTAGTATGTTTACATCGACACACGTTTCCACAAACACAATAACAAAACCATTGTTCTTCTTCCATGTCATGAATAATATGCACACAAACGCCCTTTACATGGTGGAATTAAAATTCTTCATCACACATACACACAGCAACACACACACAAGCACCTACACAGACAATCAACTATTTTTAACTCGAAAATTATAGAACTGCTTCTCGTTCAAAACACACTCGTGACAAAAGAACGACCAGCTGCTTCACAGTGGCGCCCACGCATCCTTCGACAAGATGGCAGAAAGTCTTTCACACATGGGTCACAGTTCCAACCATAGCCGATCGTATCCGAGTGCAAAAACCCATCTACCAACTTGCGAAGTGACTTTTAAAATAGTAAGTCTGGTTTATGTGGACGATAGCTAATAACTGCCTCGACCCTTCTGCGGTAACTCGAAGTGCTGTTCTAATATGAAGAGAGTCACTGCCGTTAAGTGAAAATCTTCGGTTGCAGTATAATAGTATGAAAATGTCCTCGTCCCCTACAAACAAAATTCCATGCGAAGTACAATCTAAAGCGAATATTGCACGTAAGCATCCTCTCCCCAAAAGTTACAACGATGAAGAGACAGTACCACCTAAAAAAGCAAAACCGAAAACCGAACCATGCTGCCCAGTGTGTGACATACGAATCACAATAAAAAATCTTGACAGGCAGATGAAGAAAAAAACATTTGTACAAACCAGCGAGAACTGCCTTCCGTGTATTTACCGACTATAAACTCGCCGACAACAATAGTGGAGATACGAAATCTTTTCTCGCTTCGATAGAACGGGAGTGCGACTATTTTTTAAAGCAGCAAGTGGAGAAAGATAACGCCGTTCTTAAAATAAATTTTATTTTCACCTCTGACTTTATGAAACGGGAGGAGAAATACGAAGTTTCCCAGTCCACAGTGGAAATAAATTGTTTTGAAAATCCACCATGGTTCCGAAAGATAGAGAAAGGATGGCCAGTGGGACAACAACGGACAATCTCCTTAATTTAGAGACAAATAGCCAAATATTTGCTGATTTACAAGCGTACCAGGAAGAGATGTCCGTTCAAGGCTCGGGGTGGTCTTTGTGCTTCACTCCTCGTCAGAAGCTTGAAGTGTACGTCAATTCTGTTCATCCTATAGCAACGTCATGTTACGTCAAACTTCCCAAATTTATTTAAACAAGCATGTCGTCCTCAACATTAGAAACCGTGACCAGAAATGTTTTCTGTATTCCGTCTTGGCCAAACTTCACGTTGTTGATAGGGAAAAAATGCCAACCGAGTTTCTCATTACAAACCGTATATTGATGTGCTGCACATTTTCGAAAATAATAACATCAGTTTTCTGGTGAGCTTACACGACGTGCCCCGGTTTGAAAACAGCTATAATGAAACGTTCCCGAACGCGCCGATTTCCATCAATGTGTACGGAATAGACAACGAAACTAAAAAAGTGTTTCCTCTTCCCGTCAGTCAACACCAACCTAATGAAACTGATATAGACTTACTGCTTGTAACACCGACACCACCAACAACAACAACACCGACACTAGCACTACCACTACCAACATCACAACGGCGACACCTTACTGTCTAATAAGACATTTCTCAAGACTAGTCAGAAGTCAGGTTACCAGTGATCATCGTCATCATTATTTCTGTAAAAGGTGTCTTTCTCATTTTAACACTGAACTAAGGGATCATCAAAATTTGTGTGAACATAAGCCGACTCGTGTTATTATGCCAAGTCGTGGCGAAAAAGTGAGTTTTAAAGTAGATTCTTCATTTTTAAAAACCGATGATGTTATTATGGCGGATTTTTAAAGTTTTTTGCTTCCTGTCAGTGAAAGACGAGGTCGACAATCAACTAACATTCAACGTCATACATTTGCGACCTATTGCTATAAAATCTACTGGTCAGATGATACCTCAACCGAACCTCGGAAATATAGAGGTGATAATCCATCGCAACATTTCTTAACAAGCATGAAGAGGGAGTTGGAGCATATTGCTGCAAGGTTAGATCAGGATTTGCCGATGACTCCCCTAACCTCCGAACAAATCATTGACTTCGAACAATCCCAAGAGTGCCCAATCGGGTAAAAAATCCGATGAAGGTAATCATAAGAACGTCTGTCACCATAGGCATTCAACAGGAGCCTACATCAGTCTTCGTTGCCGAAGTTGTAATCTACAAGTGAAGAGACAAACCTTTGTGCCGTGCTAAAAGCTCAAACCCGAAGAACATACGCACGCCAATATTTCCGCGGCGATGATGAAAAATTTAATTTAAGTTGTAGGAAGGGCGTCTTCCCCTACGATTATTTCGCAGACCGCTCAAAATTCGATGAAACAAAACTACCACCTCAAGAAGCATTCAATAACACCGTTGAAGGTAGCATATGTACGGATGAAGACAATTCGCCCAGCAAGTATGAGAAACATTTGAATGCAGATTTTCATGATTATTGTTTGACAACCGATGTGATACTAACTGCCGATGTTCTTGAAAATTTTCGTAACACTTGCGTCAAGTCCTATGAAATCGATCTTGCCTTCTGGTATACTTCTCCCGGCTTATCTTGGAAGGCTATGCTGTACAAAGCTAAAAATAGAATTCGAGTTATTTTTGGAAATTGACATGAACTTGTTTACTGAGAAATCTATCCGCGGCGGTGTATCACAGTATAGCTTGAGGTATCTAAAGGCTAAGGCCAGATTGGCTTAATAAGGGTTTTATATTTTTCGCCGGAGCTGGATTTTACTCTGTTCTGGGTTGGGTCATTATTCTGGTAGAGGGCATTACCCAATTTTATGTTTTCTCAGTACGTCACATAATCCGCAGTTGTATACAACAATCGCTGTTTCTTGTTAATAGTTCCCAGAAACCTTCAGTCCCCTTAAACTTCTCATACACACCTCCAATTCCAATATTTCTTTCATCATAGAGAGATAATATCGTATTTCACAAAATGAACATTCAAGTCACCGATTTTCCAAACTGAAATTTCGTGGACATTCAATTAGTAAAGTCCAAAAACAATCTTTTTCTGATTTGTTAGTACTCAAATACCGCGTGGCCAGAGGTCCCAGTTGGACTTTTTTTAAATTATTTTCTCCTTTTTCTGGAGAAGGTTGTTGTGGCGCAGAAAGAGCTCTGTTGCGATTTCAAGATGAAAAAGTTATTCCTCGAATGAGGTTTCAGAGGGAGTAGATGGGTAATTTAGAATGTTCTGAGACGCTACAGGAATGAGTTCGGTGATCAAATTACGGTTATCATCCGTCACGCCTTTAACCTCCTGGCCTAAACTAGATAGTGCATCCAGAAGGGGCTGATCGTTTTTCTCTGTTTTTCATAGTAACTTCGTTGGCTCTCCTTCCACCCTTTGAATCTTTAAGCGATGTAATATTCTAGTTTAATATTCTTCTCGCCATCCTCGACAAGACTATGTTTAATATACATCACTGCGTCTGTTAAATTCACCAAAATGAAAAGGGTAATTTTATTTGGGTACTTTTCTTCACTTGGTGTACGAGTCATATCAATTGACAAGAAGCCGTAGGGTTCAGTCCAACATGTAGAACAGATTTCTTTGAACGTATTAAATGAGTTATCTCCACTACAAAACTCATTGTAGGTATGTTTGAGGTTCGTGTTGTCTTGCCGAAACAAACA
>JAGDQP010016396.1:21901-39940 GCA_022664845.1 Lepisma saccharinum
GAGTTCCTGCTTTATATTCTTGATAACGACCGGATCTGTCCCGTCGAGGGCGGTCTGGATGTTGGCTAGTACCTTCTTAATATTTACGACTTTGCGAGACGTAGGCAGCTTATTGACAGTTTTTTCGAGTGATGTTAAGGAACCTTGAATTTGGCCAACATCTGTCTCTGTTTGCGCTGCGAGGTTAGTCAAAGTTGTGAGGATAGTTTCTGTTTTTGTTTCGGGGTACCCTTTTCAATTTCTTGCAGATCAGTCTGGACTGCCTGAATAGTGGTTTAAAGAGTAATTAAGTCGGTGGGCAAATCGCCAAAGCCTTCCAGCTTCTTGTTAATTTCAGCTAAAGCTTCCTGTAAACTAATTACTTCGGAGGGCAATGTATTATTAACGATATTCGGAAACTGGTGCAGTCCAAATTGGATATTGTTTTTTTCAGACACACTTGCAAACAATGATTCCAATTCGACCAACTTTTTATTAATCTATAATACGTCGGTCTAGACTGGCAAATTTGATAAGTCGTTGCGAAGTTTTTCGGTTTCATTACGGAATAGGTCAAAATCACTCTGAAGCTTCGAAATCGTACCCTTGGTTTGAATTAAGTCCTGTTGAGTTGGGTTATTCTGAATTGAAGTCTTAAAAGTGAAAACCGCAGTTTGTTGGGTTAATGTGTTTTGTAACTCCTTTAATTCCTCTTCTAACTTATTGATTAGACCCTTCACATTTTTGTTCGAAATAAATTCTTGTTTCAGTTTTTCGAATTCTTCGTGAATTTCTGTTATGGTATTCTGGACGAGAGTAAGATCATTTTGTGACACTAGTTTTGAGTACATAGCAATCACAGATTTTAATTCGTTGTCTAACTTTTGGAGCAGGTCCAACAGTGTTTGTTGAGTGCTACCGACCTCATTTTGAATGTCGGTTGCCAGAGAACCCCGCAAAACATTCAATTTTGATATTAGTTGGGTAATTTTATTCTCGAGCAAAATTAACTGATTAATTTCAATGTCGGGACTGTCTGAAGCCATAGGTAGGTCTATTGTTCTGTATCTGCCGTATCGATACAAGTTTTGGGGAGACATGTTAGGACCAGGCTATTATATTTTAGAAGTTAGAAGGAACCTTGTTTCAAAGAGAAAAATAATTCATTTTCCACATGTAAGCCGCGGCTAGACTCTATCGATCAATTCATAACAGTCATGCACCTTCCTCTTAACGTAATTCCCACATTACTCCATGGTACGCGGCAAGAGAATCAATGTTCCTGCACTCCGTGATAGAAATAGTAGTAACCTGTTGACATTATTTTCGCAATCGATGCAGCTCTCTGCGAATTTCCTTCTCTGGCAGCTGCCTGGCAAGATACACCCTTATGCTTTTAGGCACTATTCATTGGGCTTGTCAAGAAAGATTTCCCTTCAAAGTAACAGTGTAAAATGGACAATGGACGTGTTTAAATATTCTCAAATTTGCAAAAGTAGCCAAGATTAGGACCATGAAGAAAAATTTTGTCTGTTCCTATGATTTTGAGGCCGTTTGAAGGTCAATGTTGCTTTTCTAGGCTCGAAGTTTTCAGCACATTTCTCCCCAATTTCGCCGCAAAACCACTGAGCTGTCACACCAAAGGCTGTCTCTCACCCTCCGGTTCTACACTATCGTCACTACCGACGCTATAGCTGGCTCGTTACAGGCGATTACCCAGTTTTGTTTCTTAAGTGTTGCATGGCCGTGCTGGAAGAAGCCCCTCATAGATGACATTTGCCTGTCTTGTTCGGTCTCTTAAATGGCTCGCTGTAGCATCGCAATCAGTACCCGGGAAGCGGCATTAATGGCGGTTCCACTCGGAACCTCATTCTCGAGGATGCCCTCAGTCTATACATTAAAACGGGAGACCCCTCGCCAGGTCGCCACACTTGTGTTACTAGGCAACCACCCGCGCCTTCCTGATTGGTGCAGGGACACGGAAGGGAGGGCCCCCAATCTGATCGATTTAGGGGTGGGGCAGGAGAGGGAACCCTGTAACTGGGGGGTCCAAAAAGCGCGGGAGAGCCATGGGCCAATCTTTCCCATGTTAAAATGTGATGCAAAACGAAGATTCTCCCATTACTACCAAATAAGGAAAATAACTAATTTGAGCAAGAACTAAGGTTTTATAATAAAAGGAAAATAGGTTTATTTATGAAATAAAGTCCACAATACTACAAAATAAGTATAAAAGCTGCTCGCATTTCTATCATTTGACACGACAATAGACTAAAGTATTTCTGAAGCTCTAGTTGCACTAGTAGTTGACCACTTGTAGTAGTTAATTGTGGAATACAATTGTTCCAGTGTCGATCATTTACTCCATTTAATGTAGATTGTTTCTTGAACATTGAGTGAATAAAATAATTATATTATTTCACTCTACCTTCTAGTAGATATGCTTCATATGATGTATTAAATGTCCTTCTATTGTGTGCTCTGCTCTCTTCCAGATCCGCTTACAGTTTATGTAGTTTTTAGGGGAAATGCATGTGCTGATTCCGCCTCGTTTGGAGTCTAAAACGTACTTTCTTTAGAACTGTGTCCAATGTAAACTATATCATTACCGTTTGTTTCCCTTATTAGTCAACCACTGGCACCTGGTCCATTACCGGTAGTGTCACCCAATATACAATATAAGGCGACGAAGAGTTCTCATAAAACTTACAAAAAAAGTTCCTTTGAAGACATTTCGAAATAAAGGTAGTTTCGAAGTTACAGGCGCTAGATGCTAAGGTGGCATTGTCACAAATGATGTCATTTCTCAACAAGTAATGGCGTAAGCAGGGCGGCTTAGCAAAAAACACTCGTAGTATTTTTTTTACACAAAAAGTAATTCCTGGCACTTTTATTTAAGATTGACGAATGCAGCTTACGGAGAATTTATATGCCTACCCTATTAAGTCATTTAATTCCTTCACGATAAAATTCTTAGGTTGCGAAACCTGTCTATGCGGCACTCAGTCAGTCACAAACATTACTTAAATAGATGTATCGAGTACTACTTGGAGTATGATTTTTTTAACCGACACCGCTTATGTCATTGCTTATCTAGCTATGACGTCATATATGACGATGCAGCCATGATTTTGAAGACATTTCTGAAACGACGAATAATTTTGAATTTCTTCTCTTGATTTGAATAATCACCTCCCGAAGTTTGCACCATTATTTCGAAGCTACCCTGTATATGTATATATCGTGTTGAGATGGACTAGTTCAACTATCCGAACATACTAATTAACCCTGACGTTTCAGTACGATGTCTCACGTAATATTAGGCAAATCCTTTTAACAACAATTATGTTACTCGTTTCCAACGATGTGTACATATGGGTGCATGAAGTAATGTAAAAGGCCATGGGCCAACTATCAATCAGCATCCTTAAATACTGCTGTTACTTTCTTTCACAAGAAACCTTGCATGAGATAATTATTGTCATTAACACCAAAAAATGACAGTCGCACCGAAATTGGGAGAGCCGAGTTCTTGTCTCGATCGTGGCAGCTGTCAATCTGTCCGTGTTAATTACAATATTCACCTCGCACAAGGTTAAGGAAAAAGTAATAACATATATTCTTTCAAAGCACGTTCACAGAAGAAATAGAGAATGGTTTCCCACCTTAAGCCGTGTTTCGACTATAAAGAAAAATACGTGCCTCGCAATTTTAAGCCATCTACACACCTGCGAAGTTTCAAGAAAAACGTAGATAGACATTTGTGTTTTGTCACTTCCACATTGTGCTATTCTCAAAATTTCGAGGGAATTTATCCTGATTTCATTCACTTTTCGGCTGAAACAAGATAATACGTGCCTGCTCGGGAGCCGTGGACTAGAGCGCTATCAACCTCGGTAGCCGTATGGGTTTGGCGCTGGGCCATTGTTCATGGCTGGGTTTGAATTTCTCCTGAGTCATTAATGGTTGTTGGTCTATAAACTGTGTTGCACTCATATTATCGTGACGGGACGAAGTCAAGTGACTAAAATAGCCCGTATGTAATAAAGATTACTCGTTACTTTAGAGATACGAGCCAAAAGTGTTGTTACCTTTAATTGCTTGTCCTCACTTATTAAAAATCAAGTTTGACTCTTCTTCGTTAGTCCTAATGATGTAGAATGTACTGGTAAGCAGAATTTAAAACAGTTGGATGCTATTGTACCAATTCTTAAAACATCTTTCCTATCATCAACCGGTTTTATTCGTAACTAAAATTTTAATAGTCTCTATTTGTTTTAATTTTAACTCCGATAGCATTTGTTTCAATTTTAAAGTATCAATATATTATTGAATTCGATACTCCATAATTTTTTGTACGTCTTTATTACAGGAACTCCACGAATCGAACTCCAAGAACATCGTGCTACTTAATTGCAAGACCAAAACCTGCTATTGGCAACCACACTAAGAAGTCGGTTACTAAAATTTGTATAAAACATGTCAACTCAGAGAAAAATGGCTCATAGCTATGCGAACAATGTGGTAATTCATTTGGACAGAAAGCCCACTTAAACAGGCATTTCAATATTCACACAAGCCAAAAATTATATACATGCAAGCAGTGCGGCAAGTCATTTTATGACAAATGTAATTTTAAAAAGCATATGATAAATCATAGAGACCAAAAACGTATTAATGTGAGCAGTGTGGTAAGTCATTTGGACAAAAATGCAGGTTATAGAGTCATTTCGTAACTCTCATAAAGCTGAAAGCGTATATATATGAAGAATGTGGTAAATCATTTAGACATAAAGCCAACTTATATAAACACTTCAAAATTCACACAGGCCAAAAACTGTATACATGTGGAGAGTGTGGAGGGTTATTTTATACTAAAGGCGATTTAAAGAACCATATAATAATAACTCATACAAGCATAGAATCATAAACTTATGAACAGTGTGGTAAGTCATTTGGATTAAAATACAACTTAACAAAACATTTAATAAATCACACAGGTAATAAATCGTACCTATGTGGAGTGTGGTAAATCGTTTTATCAGAAAGATAACTTGAAACCTCATATGGTAACTCACACAGATATAAAAGCGTATACATATGAACAGTGTGGTAAGTCGTTTGGATTCAAATACAACTTAACATATAATAAATCACACAGGTAATAAATCGTACATATCTGGACAGTGTGGTAAATCATTTTATCAGAAAGATAGTTTGAAAACTCATATAGTAACTCACACAGATATAAAAGCGTATACATCTGAACAGTGTGGTAAGTCACTTGGACATAGACGCTATTTAACACAACATTTAGTATATCACACTAGCCATAAATCGTATGCATTTGAGCAGTGTGGTAAACCATTTTATCGGAAAACTAACTTGGAAGCGCATAAGATAACTCACACAGCTCAAAAAGAGTATACATGTGAACAGTGTGGCAAGTTATTTGGACACAAATCCAACTTAGCAAAACATTTACTAACTCACACAGGCCGAAAGGCGTATAAATACGAACACTGTGGAAAGTCACTTGCACACAAAAGCAGCTTGAATTATCATTTGACAACTCACACAGGCCAAAAACCGTAATCATGTGAGCAGTGTGGTCATTTAAACACAAATGCATCTTAAACAAGTATAATACACAGGTCAAAAAGCGTATCCATATGGACACCGAGGTCATTTTGCCAGATAAATTAGAAAGACATCTGATTACCGCACATGAATAAGCAATATTCATATAGGGACATTCTTTGGTAGTGTAGTATCACAAATGACTTGATGCTAACACTTTAAGACTTAAAATGAACTAATCCTTTTAATGCTATCAGGCATTTGGTGATCAACGGGACTAAAATCATATTGCACTGGATAGTCTGATCAGACATATTATTCTACAGTATTTACCTAATATAAAGATATAAGTCTGTATTAAAAATGTATAAATAAAAATTTTCAACTAGGGAAAGTGTATGAACGTAGTTCAAAATTATTATTTATTAGAACGCCTCAAACGCTCGTGTGAAGTTCATCATGATAGTCCAGAAGTTACAAGAATATTCATCACCGTTTTATTTACATCCAGAAACAGGCAAATATGAGCTAAGTCCGCCTCATATCGATGGAATGATGTCTGTGGGTACTCCTGTAGGAATAAAACATAATTTTGTTAAGGTATAATCCGGCATTTTCCGGATGGAAATAAAAATATAACTTAAAACCTTTACATTGTGTGGTTTGCAGAGACACTCGAATATGCTCGTTTGCCAGGAGGTGGTATGAAATCCGCATCGTGTACAATTAATCCATTTAAATTGGGTACGTTACCATTGTCCAATTTGTGGTAAATCGATATCGTTTTCATTTCATTTTTCTGTACTACCAGCCTTTCCAGATATGAGTGAGTAGGTGTTAGTTTCTTAATTTGTTCACAGTGTTCAATATTGCAGACAACTCGATAAAATATTATATCATGGTATATCCTGGCATCACTACTGAAAGAGTAAGACACTGAAATTTCAGGACAGGTGCACTATTTGTTAGCCATTACATTAAAGAAACAACCTGAATCATGGACACTTGTATTGTTCTTGGTTTTCGATTCGAGTGTCTTTCATTTAATATTGCTGGTTGTGGTTATCTTCAAAAATGTTCTTTGTCACGTCAATTCATTACAAGACTTCTTTGTTAGTGGAAGTTTCGTAACATCAGAAGTATAGTCACGTTGACTTGCATCATCCATTCAGCATATTCAATCTAGATATTAGGTGATCATTTATGTATTTTTCTAACAGAAAATAACGGAGAAGGCGAAAATTAAGGAGAAAGTTATTGTTGAGAAATGACCTTCGGTCTGCCGATTATCGGTGGATTCTACTACCAATATGCAGCAGAAGCTGACCTAATTCTGTGCATGTGATGTATTCTGTCGGTTGATTCAGTCATACTCTTCAGATCTCTAAACTAAGAGCTCTTTTAAGCAGAGCTTGGCTAGTTCAGTTGAGGCAGGAGGAAAACTATTTTCATAGAACTTCCTAGTAGCATAATTGGTAGAGCACTCTATCGGCATTGTGAGATTACAGTTCAATTTCCCATTAGAATGGTGACCGTTTTCCGCGCAATTTTTAACTTGAAGGAAGATTACAAAATAAGGCTATTCCAAAGCTAGTCTTACAATACCAAATGAAGTCACAAATTTTTAACACTACTGAACACACTTTGGGGTAACTACACATTCAGAAGAAACTTTTTCTTGACATGAGTCACTTCTTTTTTTACCCTGTTGCTCGCCAAGTTTTTTCTTACTCGTAATATTATCTCCTTTCAATTACTTAGAACCACGTAAATTCTTTTTACGTTTATCTACTTTATTGCCGCAATCATTATCTTTCTCTGAACTAGTTATATAAACCGAGTCGGAGAGACGACAACTCCATTTCGTAAAAGACTTGATGTTAACCATCACTATCTACAGAAGTTTGTTGTAGTATAGTTCTAGCAGTGTTGAGGTTGAGTATTAGGCAAAACCACAATCTTCATACTGTTAACATTACGAATTTTACAATTTCCATCACTCTTCGACTCTATTTCAATACTGGGGATATGAGTTGTTGATTGTGGTATTGACCTTTGCACAACATCGAAATTAACTTTAATAAGAGTTAATTGACGATTTATTTGTCTGGTGATTTATCTCTTGTACAACCTCAGCAGAAGTTGCAGAATGTACATGGGAATCATTAATTATGGAAGACTCTTTATTGTTAATTTCACCATATTCTAACATTTTTCTACCTTGCGGCAAGGAGGGAAAATGGTTAGGAAAGGCACAAAATCTGTAAGTTCAACTGATTGCTGGCTAGAAACGGGATGATGATTGGTACTGTCAGTAAAAAAACGGTCATACACATACTTGGTACGTGAAGTCTCTTGTATTTTGCCTGGGCAATCCATCCTAAAATGTTCAAAATACATACAGATCAAACAAGATTTTGGTAGCTTGAAGTATGTAACATGTGTTTCCATACCAGCAATGGTAATATATACTTTAGTATCCTTTAAATAACGCCTGAGCTACACGTCTACCAGTGTAAACTTTGTTGAGAGTTATAGGTTTCAGCACAGATATATTTTACCTCACCATAAGGATTCGCACCATTAGCAACATCGTCATCGGTAGTTTCGTAGGGAACTAACAAAAGATAAACAGTTCTATATCCCTCATTTGCCATTTTCAGTGGAATGGCATGTGTGTTATCATCAATGTATGTACATTTGTATAAGTAGAGTTCAAAATTTGTTCACACAACTATGCAGAGTTAAGTTTCATAAACACTAACTTTGGGTTAAGTTTACTATTGCCGCACCGATTTTAAGAAATTTCCAGGATGAATGGAGGCAATTTACTTCTGTTATGAAAAGCGAGTGAGAGTGCAATGTGGGCAACAGTAAAAGTGAGTAATAATATTTTTTTTAGTTTTGTAGATGTTTTAAGACGCACTGCATGTGGTGACGGAAGGAACTATTTGACATAGAGTTACAGTTGACAGCGTTCAAATGGCGCGTGTTTGTGATGGTTGTGACATTTCTTGCGTTAGTTTTATCGAATCGTAGAAAATTGACATGGGGAGTTGTTGAAATTGTGTGAAAGACATCTACTAAAGAGGTGAACAGTTTGTGATAAGTGTGGAAACGAATAGAAAGTACTGAAGAGAAGAGGAACACACTATTTCCAGTATGGGAAAAGGCAACGTGGCATTCAAATTAAGTGGCAAAAATCTGCAGCGAAAGGAAGTTTCTCGAAGGAAGTAGGTTGACTTTGGCTGAAGTTTTATTATTTGTAGTGTATTGGTGCTTGTTGAAGCGTGATCGACAGAAATTCCTGGTACATGAACAGAAGTAGAGATCACGCACTGTAGTAGACTGGACAAACTAAAACACCTAACCTCCAAGTGCCCTTGATTAGTCGCTGTGCACAAGGAAAAAAAACAGCGAACCTGACTTACCTAACCTCCAAGTGCCCTTGGTCAGTCGCTGAGTAAATAAAGGAAAAAACAGCGAACGTCGGAGGTAATTTTTATTTTCGTCTGGTCCGGCGATAGTAAACAAATGCCCTAACTTTTTACTGGATCCACTTCAATTGAAACTATTTTATCTTCATTGAGATTAAATGTATGCTCAACCCATTCATGTATATAAATGGTGTTTGGACGGGTGTTAACTGCACCAAAAAGCATTACCAGAGTATTCTTTCGTTTCTTTTTTCCATGTTTACATAATAACAATGAATGAAAGCCCACAAAACAACATTGCATTCAACAAACTACCAGTTTTTCTTACCAAATTAGCTCGTCCGAAAATAATCCACAAAACAACTAAACACTTATAATTGCATTAAATTAGACAACACTTTTGTGCAAAGTTACCACCAGGGCAATTAATGGCACACACAAAACCAAATTGCACTCCACCATCCCGTGTGACAGCTAGCACGGAATTGTAATATTCGTAAAAGTGGTAAGAAAGAGTGTGAAAGTATACCATATTTCTTGCTTAAGCAAAGTGAATGTTCTCAGTATAAGAAAAAGGTGTATATCTTATCTGTACATAATGTGTTTTTATGTATTGTGGATTTCTATTGTATGTAGTGCTGGTATGTATCTAAAACTTTGTTTTGGGTCGTCAAGCGCCTTCGGGGATTCCGAGCTATGTCTGGGTGTTGAATTTACGTTAAGTGCACATAATTTTCCTTAAATAACACTTATAGGAAAATCTTAATTTCACGAAAGGGATGGTCTGGACCTCTCTAAATACGTCCCTATTGTAGCAAAATATACTAATTTGTAAACACCAATAAAACATCAATTGAATTTGAAGTCAATATAAGCGTGTAAGACATAATAAACCACAGAAGCATAAATGCTAACTGTTGACATAAGAAAATACATCACTCTAAAATGACCAATGTTTTGTCTGTGTTCTCTAAGTTTCAGTGTCTTCGGATAGTTTGATGTCTGTCTCAGTGGATTTTACATTATATTTCCCTAAAATGATGCTAATTATACAATAAAATCTGAATTTCAGAAGGGAGGGGTCTGGTCCCCCAAATACGTCCCTTGTGTGGCGAGTTGTACTAAACTGTACACAAATAAAATATATCACTTACAGTTAAAATTAACTCATAAGACAATAAACCACACAAACGTGAACGCTAAAGTTGACATAAATACATTTTGTCTATAAAATATTTTCTCTATCTTGTATGGTAATGTTTACATATAGCATGTTGTACGCTTGTACCCAATTGTAAATATCAATAAAGCATGCCATTTTCAGTCCATTAGCCTGCGAAATACATAATAAGGAAGCCGAATCTACAAAAATTATCAATTGTATAAATATAGTTTCACACATTAGAAAAAATATTTCCGAAATAAGATACTTCTTAAAAATAAATTTTAAATTGGCCAGAGTATTTGAACCAAATTCATCGCCATGGCCGTGTTGGTTCACACAAATGGAAAACAACCATCAGGTGAGAACCTACGGCCTGGAAGCCAGTTATAGCAGTGCATCGACATGTAGGTTACATGTATAATATGCAGCCCACGTGGAAAGTTCACTGCAGGTCCCATTGGGCCGACACGGCGCTTAACGTAAGACAAGGGGCATATTAACTGTTCATAAATGTACGAATCATATATGCTGGTTCGCTTAAATACAAATTAGTCAAGTTGGCTAGTGTAGGAATTCTATGCGGCGTCCATTTAGTATTCAATATTTGGAATATAACGAACTTTCAAGAAGGATTACAATAAAGTGGCAAGTGATAACATAATGAAAGGTACAGACTTTTCGTAACGCTAAGAACCTTATTTAAAGACTTTAGGTACCAACGCATCATATCATTATTGTACTCCAATGATAACTCATTTATTGTGCTAGTAATAACACTGATGGTACAACAATGAACTGACAATGCCATAACATTTTTAAAACCACTGTGCGACACGTGAGTTAGAAATATCCACAGCGTGAGGAGAAACAGCTAGTGAATCTGTAAATTGGGGTCATAGCAAGTTATATGTCACGAACATGTGTGATTTATAGATACAAGCAAATTGTCATCGTTCGGAGTTGGATATAAATACTAATGTGCACATTGAGACTATGCATCGTGTGCTTAAATATTGCTATATGGAAGGCAAACAAAGATTTGATACGTTTGTCAATATTTTTGTAAAACTGGTGTCAGACAAATAATTCGAGCTCCTCTAGCCTAGTTAAAAAAGGGGTTGTAGACAGGCTTTTCGATCCTAAAGATTTTACTTCTGGGATGTGTTCGGAGGTCATGGTATTGATTATACCAAAAGTCCTACAGTCTAAGCTAACTCCGTAGTGTGGTAAAATGTGACTTTTTGTTTCTCGCTTATATCTCTTGAACGGTCGATCGTAGTGAAAAATGGTTATGTACAAAATTAAAGCTGATTAAATTTTCTACAAATTTGTAGCTGTACGTTCTTCCTCTACCTCCAACCGTTTAAGACATTCTATGTCAAAAAATTTACTTTTCCGTTAAAAGTTTTTACACCACGTTTCTCGGCGAACTTTGTCTCCTAGCGCGTAAAGTATTGGTTTACGACAAAGAAACATCGGAATAAAAGTTGTAGAGCATTAAATTTCGTATAAAATGCATATGAAATTTAATATTTTATCTCTTATAGATAAGAAGTTATAGTTATTTAAAGAAACTACAATAATGAAGCTAAGCTTAATATAATCGCAGGTGTTCTGCCATTGTTCGTAAAAAAATAGAAAATATTAATTGGTCGTCCTCGATGATCTGGAAAAGCGGGAAGGGGGAGGTAGGTAGTGTTTGAACGAAAGGAGATTTTGAATCGGCTCCTTTTCACTTCGGCATCTCTTTTCTCATCTCCCCTAATGAAGAGTTGTCTCTCAACAACTACAGATACCTCTCATTTATGAAATTAGTCTTGAAGATAAAACCTGGCGACTCAGCGCTACCCGGAACAGATGGTGCAGCAAAACAGCACAGTTTCAGAGTATATCTACAGGTGCAAAGTTAGCTTGTACGCCAGCATCCCCAACAACAATGGGAAGGTGAGCAAAGGTAAAGTGTTCCAGGGACTGAGAAGCTCATCCCTGTCCAATGTCCAGTCAACTCACCTCAGAGTCCCAGGTGGTATATTAAATTTGCTGTTCTGGAAATGTACTAAGGGCTGCTGCACTGGTGGAAAATGCAGTTTCCGCAAAGCCCGGTTAACTTGCTCCCCTATTTACAGCAACTGCAACGGACAAAGCTTCAATGACCTACATTTTCTAGAAGAGGATGAGTCAGAGAGCAACGAGGCTCCATTTTCCACCAGTTCAGCCTTTGGTACATTTCCAGAACGACAAATTTAACATACCATTTGGGGCTCTGATGTCGGTTGACCGGACAGAGATGAGCTCCTCAGTCCCCAGAGCACTTCTCATTTTCTCCCATCCCCATTATTGACGGGAAGTCGGCGTCCAAGCCAACTCTGAACTTGTAGATATAGCTACTCTGAAACTGTGCTGCTTTGCTGCACCCTCTGTTGCGGGTAGCGCTGAAATGTCAGGTTTTATCTTCGAGACTGATTTGGTAAATGAGAAGTATTTGTAGGTGTTGATAGAAAACTCGTTGGGTAGAAGACAACTCTTTATTAGCGGAGATAAGAAAAGAGCGGACAGCAAAAGGCGCGGCCGAATAAAACAGAACCGGTTCAAAGTCCTCTTCCGTTCAAACACTGCCTACCTCCCCCTTCCCGCCTTACTACACCTTTTCATATCATCGAGGATGACCAATAAACTATTTCTTTTTTATATAAACAATGACTAAAATGTATGTAATATCTATCATTTAATCTCACTTGCCATTATGTTACGTGTATCTCCATTATTGTGCTTTCTATAAATAACTATAACTCCAGATCCATTTGAGATAAAAATTATATATGTATTTCATACGAAATAAAAAAGGAAATAAGGAAATAGAAACATAAGAATTAAGGATGAGGTCATAGAGAAAGTAAACAAAGTCTGCATTCAGCGCAATGACCGGCTCAGTGAGACTGATCTCCAGTGAGTGAGTGCTCACAGGGAACCTTTGGATGCTTAATTTCGTTTATGCTCAATAAACAGTTGAATTTTATAAAGCGTATGGTTGAAGTTCCACGAACAATTGAAGATCGCGTAGCACAAAGAGTAGTAAATATTGCACGTCGGGAAGATGTCAGGCATTTATCGATGACGGATTAAATATGAATGTCTACAATCCTATAACCACGTTCTTGTTGTTATATATGAATATGATGGGCCTGATATCGAAATCCTTAACGTACTGAAGCAATATGCAAATTAAGTCACACCGAGAAGAAAATGGGAAGGATAAGATGTACTTTAGGTTCCCCATTTTCCGCCAGCCATTTAGCCAAATCTACTCTTCATATCACTCATTACCTTACAAATAATTAACGCAGGCAATTTTATAAACACTCAGCGACAGTCGGTAATTCAAAAATGCACGTGTCACTATCATTTCGTTAAATAGTAGTCGAGTTGTTCATTATATGCAAATGTGGCAGCATGCGGAAGAATACAAGTGGCATCACTTCCCATTATGAATGACACGTATTTTGCAACAAAGACCATGGACAGCATGGCGAGTTGGGAAAATGGGTTAGAGAGGTCAGATATTTTCTTCATAAAACGCGATGCACATCACCTTTAACTCTTATAGCATGTGCTCGGCACGAACGCAGAAGGAGGTAAATAATACTCTTACTTCGTACATCCATAACACGAAACTTTGTTATATTTTTTGTTTCAACACTTCCAGATACGTTTGAAATAATATATTTATCCTGTAAATTTTTCTTCTGGGGAAACTACAGTATACCTTACCCTTTATAATACTGCTAGTTTTAGATTCAGGATATTAAATACAAAGGTTGATTTATAACAGGAAATAGTGTAAAGCATAAAGCAAGTACATGTGTTCAAATGGCTCTTTATGAAAAATTCTGGTATTCAATGGTGATAAATTTGAATGAACATTATTATTGTGCAACATTTTAGAACACACTCTCAGAAAGGTTGGGTACCTTTAAAGCTTTGAGATGAATCAACATTTTTAGAAGTTTGGCATCTCATATCACTTCAGGGGTAGACTTTAGATCTCCTGGCCCCCATAACAATCTACGCTAAATTAATAGTCCAATCGCATAAAAAGTAAATAATAGCCTATATCTTTAGCTAATCCTAAAAGTACTCTCATGTAACAGCATCTCACCGTTACATATTGAACGATTCGGAGGAGTTTCTAAACGTCGGTCACCTTCACATTATTAATCATATTGACAATCATGGGCATTAAAACGCGGTGAATCTTTATTATGATGCCACGCAAGACCATCTTTATTGTAATAACAATTTACAAATATTTTAGTCGATGTAATTGCATTGCGTTGCTATAGCAGTTTTGCAAACTACGATATTTAATCGGGCCACTGCCATCTTTAAGGATGAAAACGAGTGAGAAGTACTTCTAAGTAGAGGATAAGTAATGTGTAAACTTTGTAGGTAATAACAGAGCAATGAGAAAGTATGATATTACGACGAGATAATGAGATACTATGATATACCATCATTAAGACGAGAACTGTGGTGAATTTAAATGAAATGACGAAGATGAAAGAAATAAAAGGTTTAGAGATATGAGTTGCGCAGAAGTGCTTTTAAAAGGAGTGTGTTTGCGCACAAAAATATTATTATTATTATTATTATATAAGATTGTATGTTTTGTTGTAAAGTCAGTGTGAATAGAAACTTTGTTTGTGGTGGTCTATAGTTTGGAAGAAAAGGCAGTTTAAGATTGATTTTATTAGGATTTTGATGTACAGTATTACGTGTATTTAATTGAAGAAATTAAATACTTTGAACAGTTTTGTGTCTTGGTGACGATAGGAAACTTTGCTCATTTATAATGGATCTCTGGGAAGAAGAAAATAGCTGGTCTAGTGACACTTTTCAAAATGCAGTGAACGAAGCGGTACTTTTTGTTGAAACTTTACCAAATATGGAAAATCGGTCGCATAGTCCCTCTTTACTAATGAAAAGTGATGTGACTGTGAAAACCCTTTTAAACGTTGTGCCCTTAGAGAACAGTGTGTATTCCCTGTGTGTAAATACAGACACAAAACTTGTAACGGAGACCCCTGTTCTTCAAGAAGCAGACAGCTCCCCAAAACCAAACCAGGTGAAATGTGAATTTGCTGAAATGGATATTGAAGAAAAGCCAGACAGTCCATCCCTATTAAAGCCAAGTGTTACCAGTATGTATACCCTGTGTGTAAATAGAGACACAAAACTGGGAACGGAGGCCTCATGTTCTTTTAAAATGTGTATGCAAATAGACAGGCCTCTAACGAATAAACGACCATGCCGAAGGAAATTAGGTACACAAGAAGTGCTGGGGAGTGTTTCAGTGTTTGAGTTGGCTCGAGGATGCGAGTCTTGGCGATAGAAATCGAAGATATCTATGAGGATATAAGAAGATTTTGGATAATTGTAAAACGCATGATAAGTTAGCAATGGAATACTAAGCGGATGAGTGACACGAAAGTAGAAAAGTTTGGATTTGGCAAAGGAAACAAGAGAGAAAACCGAGAAGAGTGAAGAGAGACTAATGGAGTTTCAGAAACCAATGAACGATTCATTTTGAGTGCATGTTTTAAGAAGAAAACTAAGAAGTGAACATGGGAAGGCTCAAATGCAGCTTAAAACAAAATAAATTATATTCTATCAAATAACAGATAAATTCCTCAAGACGTGTTATGTTTTGAAGAGTTTCGAAATCTCTAGTGATCGCAGGATAGTGAGATGAGAGTCTCAACTAAACACTCGATTGGAGAAGAAGGTTATCAGAAGAAAGCTGACATCTTAGATTTTTTAAGATAACTAGGGAAAAGCAAACAGAAATCCGATATAGAGCTAATCAACACAGTAAGCGCCCGGAACCAGATAGAAGATTAAGGAGATATCAATCCCAAACAAAAACTGGCGGTTGAGGAACCTGTTGGGATTGGTAACCAAAAATTATAAAAATATTTGAAAAAACTAAAGATAATATTGAACTACTCGATGAAGAACTAAGAATACAAAAGAGAAACGAAAATTATGTAGAAGTTCCAGACATAATGAAATAACATATTACCGTACAAATTCTTCGCAACTAGATTGAAAGTGACTGAAGAGGGCGGAGACAGCAGAAGATAAATGTTTCCGTGTTATGTGAACATCACAGCAAAGGCATCATAATTATTTCTAAGAATCAGATCAGTCGCACACACATAAAAGTCCCTTAATATATCCGATAATGTTTCTGAGATGTCAGTATTTACAGTTATCGCCAGAAATCCTTTTAAAAGTACCGAATAATTTATTTTACGTAATTGGCATGTCTCAGTGATCAGTTCCAGTGTGATTTACGCACATGCGCAAAAAGATAAAATGTTTTCTTAAATTAACTATACATGCAATTGATGCCTTCTTTTTGATCGCTTATTTTCGCACATGTGGGAAATATTCTCAGTGAATAAGTATTCCGATCCCTAATTGACCAATAGAAAATGAATTAACACATGGCGTAAGTCGTGGGAGTAATCCAGTTTATGTTTCTGGTTACCGGGCAACGCATTTCTCACACACTCTGCTGTTTTCTTGTGATTGGCAGCCTGATCCAATCTGTAATACGCCAGACTTCTAATTGGACTTAAAATTTCGCTTCGTCTTTTTCTCAGTATCGTTGAGAAACTGAATATTTGTTTTTTATTAGTTTAGTTACTTGAAATTTTCAGGCAGCCTAGGTTTTAGAACGAATGTTAGGGGAAATTTTTCACAGTGCATTTATTATCGATGTATATATCAACCTACACACCAAATTCGGAAGAGCGGATATTCCGCTCGAATTGTGCGTAATATTTCATCTTTCGAAAGCGGAAAGAAATACCAGTCTTTACAGCGAATTTTCAAAGGAGTTAAAATTAGAAATTTCTGCTCGAATATATAGGTGATTCTATGGTAGTTCTTTTCGATGGGAATCTAATCTCTTAGAATGAATTTCCAGTCGCAGTCCATAAGAAATTTTCATTGTTTCGAGATGAAATGTTCTTCCTTTAAAATTAAAAAATTTCCACACCCACCTTCTTTCCACAAAGAAAATATACTCACATGCACCATCCACTTCGATTTAACAGATTCACAAACTACACAATGAAAATCAATGTGCCACGTACTTGTGATTTCACACAACTGAAGCACAACGCTTCACGCCACACGGACAGTCATGTTCAAGAATCAATAACCAATCAGATAGCAGATACAAAGTCACGCTCCTAGAGAGCCAATCACATAATGCCAAGGCCCTCTATAGACAATAATTGAGGTACCCTCTAAGGTGCAGTTTCCCAAGTATCATCCTCCGAGCCAAGAGCATCACTCGAGCCAAGAATACATCATCCGAGCCAAAAATACATCTTACATTTTGAACTTCAAAACTCATATCATTACAGGCACCCTGCCCGCAAAGCATAAATTTGGGTAACAAAATTTATGTTTCAAAAACAAAACAACCATATTCTCAAAATTAACATTTCCAAAAACCATGATTACCCAAAAATCAAAACCATATACATAGTCAATCTAAAAAATCCAATGCACGTGAAAAAATTGTATAAACCATATATTATTTAGCGCTAATTTCCCTGATCAGGTGAATGATTATGAAAACAAATAATGGAAACAAGATGAATGAATTAGTTAGTAAATAATGAATGATTATGGAACGAGAAAAAAATGTAAAGCACATACCAAATTAAACATTGCGCCTAGGAAAATACCATTTCACAAGTGACACATGAGAAATAACCTCTTTTCCTTCTGAATCCTTACATAACACAGTATTAGGCGTACGAAATTAGACAACTTCATGTGGAGCATTAAATCTCTGAGACA
>JAGDQP010016397.1:0-40640 GCA_022664845.1 Lepisma saccharinum
TTTTTCTGGCATGGTATGCATCAATTACCTGAAAGATGGGCGAAATGTGTAGAAGCCGATGGCCAATATTTTGAATAAAACAAAATTAATTTTCCTTGAAAATTACGTGTTTTCTTTACCACAAAAACCGGTAAAAACTTATGCATACACCAGGTAATTGTGTACACTCTGTTAACTTCTACATTCTAAGGTTTAATTAACCCAGTGTCAACACCGAAGTATAACATTGCGTGGCTAGTGCAAGTTATAGGCACACGAATTAGGAAACTTGGAGGAGCCACTGTATGAACTGTTATGGCAGTTTTGAAGAAGTGGTTTAGACTTTAGAAGAATTTATTTCTGATTTCGAAACAAAATTTCATTTTGGAAGCGTAAGAGCAGTGTTTAAATGTACAACTAATTAAGCTATATATACTGTTTGTCATAAATAAGGGATCTAATTGATATTGTGCAGCAGAGCAGAACGAAATAAAAAAAATGCTAATGTACAAATGATTTTCTATTTCTAAGTGAGTGAGCATTTCTTGTACATCATATAAAGAACAGAAACTCAAGAGGCAGTTAGGACCCTTTTGATGAAATGATGTCTTGTTGCCTTATTTGAGTCTTCGACTCACCTACCTTCTCGTACGGACCTCACTAGAAATTTGGTGTAACTGTTCAGTGACTCATAGGTAAGGTTCACGATTGCGCATAAACAAATATAGCTACAATGTAGTTCAAGTGAGAGAGCATTACGAATATATGTATAAAACACCGAGAAAAACTTCTCCTTCATATATAGTTCAACAGTAGCGGCAATTCAAAATCGAAAAAATGTCGAATAATCCAGATGAGACACAGTCCAGAACCACCCTTGTATTTTGAAAACGGGTTGACGGAGGATGATGAAACTTGGGATAGAGGTAATCAGGATGGGGCCCCATTAGATGATGCTTGTAGGCATCATGGCAGCCATCTTGAAATCCGCCATCTTGTATTGAGCTCCGAAATTTTAAATAGGAAGAGGATCAAGTGGCATATGCTTTAAGGCCAGAATTCTACCACCAACACGTCGGTGCTGTTATTTTCCCCATAAAATAAGTAATTTTTTAGTTATTGTCACTGAATGTTCCCATATAGCGTCTAAGAATGTGTTGAATATGCTCCCTGTTTTGTACTACACATAATGCAAGGCATTTTTTCCAGACTTCGTGTATCGGAATAATATATCAGGCGATAGAGAATCGCATGCGTTAGAGACCTACACGAGCCGAATTTTTCGACCCGAGCCAAACCCATCCCGAATGTACCTAGGCCCGGCCCAACCCGTTCCCGGAAAGCTTTAGAAGTTTTTGGCCCGAGCCGGCCCGGCCCGATAAGTTTTAAAAATTCTTGACCCAATCCCAGCCCGGTCCGGCCAGATAAATTTTAAAAAGTTTTGGTTCGAGCCCAATATATTTGTATCTGGTATAATAATAATAATATATAATGCATACAAGCCTATGTGACTGTTTGAACAATGTGATGCGCTTAGATTTGCTAGTCAATTTAATTTAATTCTACAGGATTGCCGTTTCAATTTATTTCTAACACAAAGGATCAAAATAATCCTTTCGCTTTGAACAGTAGGATTACTTGTAGCCGCAGATTTCTTAAATCCAGCAAAAAGTAGCTAGTCAAAATATATCTTTTATTTACAAAACAAATTATCAGAAATTTGATCCCACCCGCAAGACCTACATTTGCACGGCATTTAACACCGTATTAGACTGCAACCCTGACTTCATCCGCTATTTCTTCCTACGGGTTGCTGAAGTGGAGAGAAGAACAAAGAGTGCGGTTTCCTTTCATTTTTATATCAAGGCGACAACTTTGACTGTTCAACCGCTGGGATCCAGTGGTTGGATTGACCATATTTTGGTATTGACATGGACCATCAGAGGAAGCTTCAATACGCATACTGTCTTTTGTTATTTATTGAGGGAAGGGCATGCAGTCACTCATGTGACTGCCGACTGGGGTCAACGCCCCGGTGAACAACTAATCCTCTATAGCGAAAGTGGAGCCGCTAAGCAACACCAACTGTAAATATTGCATTGTTTGTAATACCTTTCACTCCACGTGGCGTGCACACAAACTTGAACGTTTGGCTTCATTCCAAATATCGTTTAACGAAAGTCAATAATTATTGAACTGCTTTAAAGAAGTGCAATTAATCGGCCCGTGCAGGTCTCTAGCATGCGTCCATAATGTGCTGCTGAACACGTCGGAAATTCGTGATTATCTCTTACCATGGGGAAGAGATGGTCCCTATAATAAGTAATTTTATTGTTTCTGCGCATTCGCGAACTTACATGCAGAAAGAAATCATTTAAAAGTAATGGGGAGGAAAGGAAAGGGCACGAGTAGTACATGTAGAAAGTTTAAAAAAAATATCTCCCTCAGCGGTCGATTTGGCTTTAGAGGAGTGGGGGAACGCTATATATATATATATATATATATTATAAAGATAGATAGATAGATAGATAGATAGATAGATAGATAGATAGATAGATAGATAGATAGATGTCTTATAAACTATAATTAAAAAACAACTTTGAAGGATGCATTTTAAATAGTTTTGCAGTCTTCCTCTATTACCAACTTACTTGTTGAATAAAATGAGCAACTAACCCAGCAAAAACTCTGGGAACACTAAGTCGATTACAGCCTGGGACAAAAAATAAAAAGTCCCTCAGGAACTTGGCAAACTCGCCCTGAAATTATAGGGAAAGTTTAACATTTGTAAACACAAAAATAGCTAACAACCCTTGAGTGTTGCTCAACTGCTTACTAAACAAATTACTCACTTACTTACTCTATGGCTTATGGAACTCACAAGTTCATTGCCGCAGCAACAAACGTTCGCCACAGGATTCTATTCTGGACAAGAACAAGACAAAATAAAAAAACATACTTATGAAACAAATATTTTTTTTTAAATATTTATTTAAAAAAAGCTTTCACTCTGCCTCATGAAACAAATAATAAACGTAAAAGGATAAACTAACATAAAAGAACCTGCCGCTTAGTCGAAACACTAAAAATAGGCAAGAAAAGAAAGCAGGTTTACCTCTTCTATGGTTATGCTTAGTACAAAATGATACAATCACAATTCAACCCACTGAATCTTAAGAAATCATGGGTTACTCGTGGAACATTACCGAAAACTTCAATGTCACAAACAAAACACAAATGAACAACAATTACAAAGAATAGAACAAAACAGCTCTCTATAGGATACCTTAAGCTTAGGTTCTCGTGTCCTGGAGCATAAAAAACAAAGTATGTTCCTTTCTCGGAACTGAACTTCTGAAAAACGTCAAATAGAGGGGCCACTATCGCCTATGTCAAACTTATTACAGAATAAAGTGCATATTACAAAAATAACAAATATTATGAACCACTACTGTGGACTACACTGCTTCTTAAATACAAGCACTTACTACTACTTACGTGCATAGTTAACGAACATCAAACCGAGTTCAAAGTAAAAAACAAAATCAAAATAATGCAAACCACATTGGTTTAAGAGCACAAGTGTGCATCTGAAAAGATTATAAAATGAAACCTAATATATTTTTTCGGGAGATGAAAATGAGCAGTAAAAACCCTTCAAGAAACCTACATATACTAAATATACACTTTCTTTCTTAAAAAATAATTCCCTTTGAAGTGACTGCCAAGCCAGTATACAATCAGTGGTGTACATCAAGATTCAAACACTCGAAGCTAAACATAGCAACTCAGTATTTCTGCAGCAAACAAACAGATTTTACTAGAGACAACTTAACATCCAAATTTTAATAAAATATGTACTAAATAATATGAATTTAATAAAATACGAAACAAATAAGATAGGACAAATGCTCTATTTTTTTTTTAATTACAAGCACGTAGAAACAAATCCTTTCCTTATGATATTTCTGTAAGTAAAATCAGCCAATGGAAATACACATACATAACGGCGAAGCCCAGTCAAGAGGACATAATACTCACAAATATGAATTAAAAAAGAATCGGAAAGAGATAAATAACAAAGATACGAAAAAAAAACTTCTTTCTATTTATTGACATAATAGTTGGCTTTTGAGAGACAAGTGAACAAACGCCACACTTCGGAATCCAAAATATAGCGCCTGAAAGCACTTAAGCTAAAAATAAAATAACATATAAAGGCTAGCAGCTACAAACTACAAAGGGTTGAGAACTATTCATGCAACTTGAAGTCCTTTCCAGCTTGAAGAGGAACACAGTGGGCTTCCACTGAATATGTCACACATATCAACTCAAATGTAAATTTTCTTGGTCCCTACGTACAAGTTAAAAGGAGTGCCTATTGATTTACAGCGATTCAGGCTTCGATCTCTAGTGATAAGAAAATAGTAAGAACTCAAACTGTGTATGCGGACTGTGATGGTTCCGAGGTTCTGAGCTTCAAATCCCAATGCAAGAATTCTCTCAGCCCTGTTACTTCCATTCAGAAACACTCCGAAAATTCAGAAGCGTTCCAATCCTGCTGGCAGCAAAGGTTGTGCGTTCAGAGTTAGCAGCACGTTCTCTCTCGGATCGCATCGCCAATTAACATCATACACAACCAGTAAGACCAAAAATAATCCATATCACATGGTTATGTTGGTTCTGTCGAAATGGATAACAGTACTAAATTTGAAATTATAAATATAAGCAAGCTATAAACAAATTTCACGCATGATTTATTGCGTCACCATCAACGTTCCGCATGCGTCCCCTCTAAGAAGTGGATCGTCCCCCTGCTTTCCAGGACGAAATAAGGTAGGGTAAGGCAAATTCGATTTTCCGGGTACTGGGGGGGTGTTCCCCCGCGTTCCCCCCCAAATCGACTACTGATCTCCCTCAGTGCTAGCACCAAAGTAGAGCTACTTAAATATCAAAGCGAAGGACATAGAAAATACAACATATGATAATGACATTGGATAAACGAAGAAAGGAAAACGCTATGTCACAGAAAGGCATGTTCTTATTAACGTCATGACAGCTCTCTCTTGCAGTACTCGAACTGTTCAAAGTTGAAACAGAAGTTGGAAAGGAAAGTCAACGTCATCAAAAATGCATGAACAGTTACAACGTATGGTAGTGAAACACTTCTACAAGCAGATGAGTTAAACAAACGTGTAATTCGCATATAGTACACTTAAGTATTGCATCATTAGTACACTCCTGTTCCGAACATTCCATTGGAACAAAATCGAAACATGAACGGGATCCACGTAGGTTCGTGGTTTTGAGAACAAATATCCTGCTATATAAAATGAATGCTTAATCATGTTTTTAAAGGGATCTATTCGAAACTGATTGAAAATTAAAGATTGTATTTTCAGCAAATTATTTCTATTTGAAATTTTAAAGTCAATCATTTCAAGAACAATGATATCATTAATACGGCGGAGGAACGCCTTGTATGATCGAAAGAAGAGCAAATCAAGTGGTTGAATTAAACAGTTGCCTTTGGTGGCAAATTCTTAAGTTGAACCTTCTTGTTCGGGAAAGATTCTTCTGTGAGCTGGTTGATTGGTACTTCACTTGTTTGTGCAGTCCACGAATCTTGCAGGAAAAGAACGTTTTCACGAGAGAACGGGAGGAGAACCTTCGTGTAGAATAGATCGACTTTCTGCTTGTCACGTTTACCAGATTTCGTCCTACTAATTATCAAATTGTCGTGTTTGAACATATTTTGCTGCACCGCTTCACTCATACTTTTTTTCTTTCTGACATACTAAAATGTTTGGGAACGCATCTCCGTTAGCAGAAACAATCACTTGAATTGTAAAGGAGTGCCTCGTGAAATTGACCGATTGTGCAACTGCTTGAACTTTATGAACACCCTTAAAATCAAGTGTTCGGCTGGAAGGTAGTTTGAGTTCGATCCCACTCTGATCACGAGTTGAATACTGGGATCGTTCCTAGTGAGTTCAGTGACTGCATGCACAAAAATCATTGCGTCGTTCTCAACACATTCTTACTTGTCAATCACAGTTCTTGTTGTCACGTTTGTGATTTTCCTTGACGTGATCCGATATTTCTGCTTGAAAGTGTGCAACCACATTTTTCCAGCTTTGAAGGTTGCAAGTTTGTGCTTCTTTGCCATTTTCAATACCCAAACCCTGATAGTTCTATCATAAACAACAAATCGTTCGGCACGAACTTCTTTGAAGCTTACAATTACAAATCGAGAAACTGTCTCTAACTGTTGGTGTATATTACCCCCCTTGGCAATGGTTCTCTCCCATTTGTACAACATACTTTTGTTTTAAATTGTCGCACCAAATCTGTTTCTCATTTTCGTGACAGTACGATGGGACTTGGTTGTCACATCACGCCAATAATTCACCACTTCTTCCATTTTGTCCAATGACTTATTATCTATATCCTGGTTATCGTCATACTCAAGACTGATGTAGGAAGTAATATCACAACCATTCGAACATAGTTCATCGAACAACTTCACAAGTTGGTCCACTATCTCTTCTTCCCTTGCGGTCATTTTACTGTCTCTCATGTCGCCTAAATTGATGTGCGACTGGAAGAGTCGGCAAATGTGTCTATTAATTTGACTTATTTCACTATAAACACAACAAAACGTACTGGCCTTCTGGTTAGCACTGGAATGTTTCTCCCTCTATGCTTGTTATCACAGGCCTGACGAGTTTTACTTAAGGCCTTTTGTGCCAGTACCATCTTGCGTTGTATCAGTAGCAAATCCTCCACCAAGTTTCCCCGTGACACTGGTGTGTGAGATTTGTGGCTCTTTTAATTGGTAGAGGACATCATTGTGCTTGCCACCGCTACTGCCCTTCGAATTTCAAACGAATAATTTCCTCCAAACACAACCTGTTACTTTTCATCAGTGCTGAGGAGATTAATATTACAATATTACATCAGCATTCATTTTACATAGAATGTTTTTTTTAATCTGCCAAAGTGCGTGAATCCTGTCCAGTTATGTGGTGAATTTGCTCCTATTTCAAACATAATCAATTTCATTACCACGTCGAATACTTATTAATATGATAGTGAAACGTTTGTCTATACATCTGATTACTCACATCTGTCCATAACAATGCTTCATTACGATACATTATCATTTCTGACTTTGTGATGAACTTGACCTTTCATGAAAATTATTATAAATGTCATGAACGGCCTTAGCAATGTTTACAGCCCTACAGCTTTTGGTAGGCTCCAAACCACTGCGTTCAATGGGCCTCATTGGTTTTGAACCCGTAAAAGCGCGGTCCGAAGGAGAATGTTCTGGCCACTATGCCAATCCGGAACCTCGTAATTGACTTTGCTTTCCAACTTCTGTTTCAACTTTGAACAGTTCGAGTATTGCAAGAGAGAGTTGTCATGACATTAATAAGAACATGTCTTTCTGTGACATAGCGTTTTGTTTTCTTCGTTTACTCAATGTCATTATCATTGCTTTGATATTTAAGTGGCTATACTTTGATACTAGCACTGAGGGAAATTATTTTTTGGTATTTTCTACATGTACTACTCGTGCCCTTTCCTTTCCCGCCCACTACTTTTATATGATTTCTTTCTGCATGTAAGTTCACGAACACGCAGAAACAATAAAAAGACTTATTATAGGAACCATCTCTTGCCCATGGTAAGAGAGAATAACGGATCTCCGACATGTTAAACAGTGAATTATGGACGCATGCGCCTCTGTATCGCCTGACATATTATTCCGGTACATGAAGTCTGGAATAAATGCCTTGCATTATGTATAGTACAAAACAGGGAGCATATTCAACACATTTTTTATACGCCACATGGCAACATTCAGTGACAATAACTTACTTTATGGGAAATATAACTGCACAGACGTGTTGGTGGTCAAATTCTGGCCTTAAGGCATATATCACTTGACCCTCTTCGGATTTAAAATTTCGGAGTTTAATCCAAGATGGCGTATTTCAAGATGGCTGCCATGATGCCTACTAGCATCATCTGGTGTGACCCCACCCCCTTTACCTCTAGCTCCAGTTTCATCATCCCCTGTGAACCCGTTTTTAAAATACAAGGGTGTTCTGGACTGTACCTTACTTGGTTTATTCGACATTTTTTCGATTTTCGAGTGCCGCTACTCTTGAACTGTATATGAAGGATAAGTTGTTTTGGGTGTTTTATGCATATATTCGTAATGCTTTCTCATTTGAACTACATTGTAGCTATATTAATTAGTTTCTGCGTGTTCGCGAACCTTACTTGTCAGTGTACCGTGCTTAGTATGCTTACAAGCTCAGTCGGGCAGTTTTGGCAAATGCTGCGTTACATGCCTTCCTAATACATTCATCATTCATTTTTAATAGTGTTTGACCTAGTTATTGTAGTTACCCATGTTTAGTGGTATGTGGTACTTGTTTCTTTGTATCTTAATTTGTGATAGATAATGTAGATCTCTTCCTCGTATTAAGTTCTGAAAAAAGATTACATCATATTGACTGAATTAGTACTGGCCGCATTGGTACTTGAAGTTAATTCATCCATTTCAATAGTGCCACAAATGTCGCTATACTTGAAGTAAATCGGAATAATAGAGACAAAATGACTTTAGATTGTGCCGGTTTATGTATAAACTTAACTAAAGAATCTAGCTTTTCGATCAGCTAATGTGTATCAGCTAAATAGTTAAGTGAAATTCGTTTGTTACTAATCAACACACAGATGAGGTACTTGTTCATACTCTGTCGACACCAGACATCCCGATTAAAATTTTCTCTGTGTATGTTCTGAATCCTACAAGGTAAATGTTAGGGTGCTACCTTACAATAGAGACCTTGATTCCTACTTTATCCATCCCTTTACCCGGAAGTTGCATTCACTGAGGGACTTTAGATTTGAGACTGACGTAGATTGAAGATGGCAATATTATCAAGACTTCTAAACTAGAGAGAAACAAGGAACGTTCAAACTGGAACCAATTAGTGCATGTGAAAATTTTTCACTGTAGATAAGCCAAGAACGAATCTTGTTGCTTTGGGTCCTTGGTTCGATCCTAACTCATGCCATGTGGGCTTTGCAATGGACAAACAACGTGTGTGTAGGTCTTCTCGGGGTTTCCTCATATTTCCACTGTTGCAGATAAACGAATACTGGAACCACTGATAAAATTTTATCAGTACATTATAAACTCACCAAAACATAATTGTAAATCCTCCCCCCTTCCCACTTCCCAACCACAAAAAGCAAATGTTATCATGGTACTTTTAAATAGGAATAAAACTGCTAACTCCTTCATTACATTTCACAGAGATACGGTTAATATTGTGGTGCTCTGTAACCTTAAGATGCCATAATAACTTTTAAAATTCCTTCAAGATATTATTAGTTAAACATCTGTGGATGCATTTCAACTTTCGCTGTAGGCTTAACTTATTTATAAGAATTTTTTAAAAGCCTTACTCTCTTGTAATTAATCCGTGGCACACTTTCGTTTATCATGTATTGAGTACATCCAATAAATATTAACATTGTGGTCTAAATATATCTTTCATCTTTACTTTCAGCATTTGCTTGCCAATGAATAACGAAGAACCTGAAGACGTTGCCTATTTAATAACATTGCTCCTAGTCAATGGACTCGCTTTCATTCTGATATGTGCTTGCTATCTGAAGATTTATTGTGCAATCAGTGGTCATAATGTGATGGCCTCGCAGACAGATCAAACAGTGGCCAAAAGAATGGCTCTTCTTGTATTCACGGACTTCGCATGTTGGGCTCCAATTGCATTCTTTGGCCTCACTGCAGTTGCCGGCTATCCGCTCATTGATGTCACCAATTCGAAAATTTTGTTGGTATTTTTTTATCCGCTGAACTCTTGTGCTAATCCATACTTGTATGCAATACTGACAAAACAATATCGTCGTGACCTGTTTACACTTCTCAGTAAATACGGATTTTGCACCAAAAAGGCTGCAAAGTACAAAGGTGCGTATTCTACAGGTAACTCAGCACCAAAGAATACTCTATCAACTGGTGCTGGTGCTCAACATCGCGGATCATTGTTAACTCAGATCACTTCTATCGACAGCTTTCGATTCATCAAAGGAAGAAGTAGTTCCAGTGACAGCATCGGATCAGAACCATCATCACGATCCAAGGTTGCAAGCATTGCGACGCCAACGACTGACATAACAGTGCTGGATAATATTCAAGATGGTATCCCGCAATCTGTGGATTTTCCAAGAAAACTGAGTATTGTGAGAGAATCTAGTGAATCAACGGAGGACAGTGGTGGAACGTCACGCCACAAGGGGTCTCCGCACCCTTTACGAAACAGTACAACCAAATTAAATATTTCAAGTGAGCAAGAACTTCTTTTACGGAGGGCACTTAGTCACGATGATGCTCCTACCGAATTAATTCCGCTATTCAAAGACAATAACTTATGTGGTGCAGCGATTACATCAAACACAGACTCACATTTGTAATATGTTATACAAATTGTGTCACGAAGGAAAAAATCCGCTTCTCGTAACTAGACTACAGAAGTGAACGAAAATAGTTATTAACGAATTTGGCGTGGCTTGAAAGGTGTGTTTGGTGTAGAGGATTGCAATGATAAATATGTGACAAAGGACGGAGACAGATTTTCTTGCAAAATGAAAGATATTTTTACAATTATTTTCTGTATCATAAATAAACGGCTTGCTATTTGTGAGAGTGTGTGCGTGTAAGTACAATACATAACCATGTGTTGTTGAAAATGTATGTATCTAAAATGTGAATAACCATATCGCAACGTAAGAATGTCAACATATTTTATTTGTTACAATAATATATAGAGCATACTAGTCAATGTAGGCAGCACGAACCAGTAAAATGAAATCATTATCAATCGATAACCGTTTTTCATAAGCTGATATAGAATAGCTGTGAAATAAAGAAACGCTTTCCTCCAGTGTGCGTTACAATGACATGAACTAACACTTCCGTCTACTTACACATGTTTATACTACAAGAATTCGTCAATTTAAGTAACTTTTTTTTGGACCTAGATACTAAGACAATTTGTATTAATAGTCTCCTGTCATTGATTATTCATTAACATTGATTATTCAAAAGCCAATCAGAGTAAACAGCTACTTTCTTTCGCAGGCTATAGTGTGCTTGGTACTTCAATAATAATCTCTATTGTTGTTAAATGGTGAAAAAATACCAACAATTATCAGCATTGCAGGTAAATAAGTCTGGAAGAGTACACTGTCCAAAATTGTTTCAATACAAATCTAAAGTTACAATACTTCTATAGCAAAAGCATGTTGTCAAATAAAATCTCTTCGTGCAAGTTTATTGGTAATCATTACGCGCAGACCAAAACCTTGAGTATTTCCGTATGACATGCTATCCAAATATTTGTCTATGTTGCAAAATCATGGTAAAATGTTACCATTTGAGGTTATTGTATACAGTTGGGCAGACTGATCCGCAAGACTATAAAGATAATTGTCATATTTAATAGTGTTAACAACACGTGTGGTGAAGTTGCCGCTTTGCTTCTGCAAGTACGATGCCAGTAATTTTAAGAAGCTTCTCTGGCATGTCATATATTGAGAACATTATGTACGTATGTATAGTGTATGTAGATCCATATTATTTTTATCTCCTCAGATGTTCGTTTCCATTGATAAAATAGTAATGTTTGAATTAACCCCAAAGCTAACGATGTTCTTGATTGATGTACCCAAACGCACTATAGCATGTGAAAGTGAAAACTGTTTTCATTTGCATTTTCATTCATATGCAAATATGCCACTTTTAAAATGGAGGGAAACTTTCTAGTATTTTATTTCGAAGTCTGTGGTTTAATTTTATATTCGGTAAATGAATAACAGAAAACGTGTATTTGTAGTATATAAAAATGTCCAGATCAATAATATGTAGAGTGTCTCTCCTTTCTGTGTAAATACACTGTTGGACAAAGAAACCGTAACACCCTAAGGTTCTCTTAAAACTTCGTAACGATGACACAGCGCGTTGTTTCTTGTAAGTTATGTCAATTGCGTTCAACGTAAGTTTAATCCCATTTGCTTAAAATTCAGAACGGCACGCATGCAGGTACTAAAGCCCTTCCCCAAACAGATTTCTGAGGCACATTACAGCAATCTTCCTTCAAATGCTTTCAGAGTTTGTGCAGGTCAAACCACACGTCTTCCCAGCTGTTCCACATATTCTTCACAGAAGAAAGTCCCAGTAATTATCCAGACCAAAGTGGCATCTCGATGTCCCATAGAGCTTATTGAATGATGTATGTGGATGCCCATTGTCCATTATTGAATTCTGGAATGAAAGGGTAGAAGACGGTGCTTGAGAATTCCTGTAACATATCACTTGTCTGTGATTGGGCCTTGTAAAAAGTCAAAAGAAGTCGTAATATCATAGCACGTTGCAACTTACACAATAACTGCACGTTATGGCGTTCACGAACAAAGATAGGTTTTGGCAAAATCATTTTCTGTTCCATACTTTAATCCGGCAATTGTCCACAACCTAGGACAAATGTGGCACTGTAGACTGTATTATATCCATCATAGAACTCTTGACCTTCGTAGATGTTGTGTTAGGTCACCATGAGCACAGCGCCGTTTTCAACGATCATTTTTTTAATGTAGTATGTCGTGTCACACCAGAACCTCTTTACGTTCTGCAGCATGAGTTTATGTCCAATTCGCGTCGCTTAACAGTTCTAATTACGCTGCTCAAATGACTCTATTTCCTGTGCTCATCATCTATATTCCTAGTAAATTAAATTCTGCAATGGCTGAAATTGTACTGTACTCTAATTAGACACGCGAGCATTTTGTATAGTCGCACCTACTAAATAGCACCGTCATCTCCGTCCTCGCTACCTGATGAGAAGCAACGTCCTCCATATTAAGTTTTACATGTTTCGTTAAAGATGTCCACACGTTATAAAGGTCACTTACACATTAGATGTAGAACATTTGGGCATACGTTACTAATGGGCATGAGTTAATGAGTGTTTCGCATTCTCTGTGCAGCAGTGTAATTCCTTGTTTTGTCTTTGTGTGTTGATAGTTTCCGTGTACAAGAAAGTAAATATTAGTCTAGTTATAATGTAATTATTACCCACAGCTTTCAAGTGCCAAAGTACAGAAATGATATTTAATGCAATATATTTTGAAAAAAAAAATCTACAATAAATATCATATGCTAATTTTATTTTCGTAATTCTTAACTTTTGGTAATGGTATTAAAACTTCCATTTCTAAATCAAATAGTGTGAAATACATAGATGTAAACATAATGAACGCTATGTTGGATACACAAGGAAGTAGATGTAATTAGCATAAATATGACTGAATCAATGATCTCTAGAATTGTTGAAAATCAAATAATTAATTCTTTAACAAAAGACTGCAAATATTGTACAGAATTAACAGATTGCAACAGCAAGACAATTTGTAACAGATATTTAAATCATTTCCTAGCGTAAGTTGAACTGTAAAATTCAAATATTCCGTTTCTGTGAAGTTGAACAGTTTATCAGTAAGGTTAGTGGGCAAGAATTTTACCAGAATCTTCAGTTGTGGCGGGTGGGGGGAGGTTAAAACCAAATTGAGAGGGGGCAAGCAGAGCTTTCGAGGATTTGTATAGCATTTTAACAAAAAATTTAATGTTGAGATGTGTAGGGGAAAGTCCGATAACACAGGACGTCTTACAGTACCGGACAATGTCATTCTTCGCTTCTGTCGGTAGGTGTCTGCAAACACCAATAAGAGAGGCGTTAGTCATTGTGTGACATAGTTCGGGCGCGACTTCCTTTGAATTCTACTGTCAGAACAGTGATGTACTGTGTGTGTATATTTTTCGAAACTTGGTTGTCGAAAGTTATTTGTAAGTTGAGATTCCTGCTTTTCGAAGTAAATGGTCAGTTTAGTTTATACATAAAATTGTTCCGTATTATATCAGGCTTTTTTAACTGATTAAACTTTCACAATACTTACAGTAAGTTCAGAGCAATTGAGATTGTTGTTACAACGTGACAGTCATACAGTACCGGACAACGAATGTTCTTGCAGTACCGGACACAAGCGATTTAGGAAACAACCATCTACTTTTCGTTTTTGTTTCTTTTCGTGGCAAATGGCTGGTAATGGAAAGAAAAAGAAAGGACATTGGACAGAGAAGGACATGTAAAATGCGATATCGAAAGTATTATAGAATGAAATGACGATTAGACATCTGTATCTTTTTCTGTTCTAAGAAGCACATTAAATTATAGACTAAAAAGACATTAAAGTTGAAAAAACTGTAAAGCTGATCCCTCAACTGGGCAGATTTAGGCATACATTTGATGACTGTATGGAGCAACACCTGGTCAGTTACTTAAGAGATTTGGATAATATGTTTATGCCACTAAGTAGGAAAGAATTTTTAACACTAGCGTTCGCTTTGGCTGATCATTTAAAGTTTGCTCAGCAGTTTGCCTAGAATCTTTTGATGAAGATTGGGTGCAGCGTCTTCGATGTAAATGATGGGCACATGTCAAATGCACAGACGACGAAACTATACTATATTTTACATGTGAACATTGCAGAAATGGTGCTGAACTGTAGACTCTAGATTTTTAATGGACTTCCAACGCACTTTTAAAGTTAGATAGGTCTAGGTGTATGCGCGCGTGCGTGAGTGTGTTTGAGTCGTATATGTATGTGTGTATATTTGTTGGTGTGTGGGTCTGTGTTTCAGTGGGTTTGTGTCTCCTACAGACTGATTAATAGTGTTAAGCATTAGGTGTCCGGTACTGGAAGACTTTTTTTTTATTCTCGAAATTTCACTGCTTCTTACTTTATATTACATGATATTGAAGAAAATATCATGTGTACCCAATAAAAAGTCTTTAGATAATAGCAGAAAAACGTAGAGTGTCCGGTACTACCGGACTTTCCCCTACTCAACAATTTTAGGGCTAACACCACACATTGAGCACTCTAGCAGGATCCCTGTTAGTAGGTTACCCAGATAGCAGAAAAATGTTCATTAAATTTGGTTGACATTTGGAATTATTTGGGTACATAAATGTGCAATGGTACCTTCCCCAGTAGCACAGCTAATAGAATCTACATGGGCTCGAAATCGGCCAACGTCAGCCTCGTTGGATCTAGACTGGCCCATATTTAACCAGCTATTTCCCATATGGGTCCCACATGGGGACTAGGTGGATTAGCCGATGTTGATTTACCCACTTTGTGTAATGAGGGTACCATATGAAAACTGGGTGTGCTTGCCCGTGTGAGGTTTGCCAACTTTGTTCGATGTAGGTCCAACATGGGCAGTAGGTAGGTTGATGTTTCCTTTTTCTATACAATGAATTTGAAATATATGAAATTTATTTCTATGACTTTTGTGGAAATTACATGAAGATGTTCGGTACTACGGCGAATGATGTCGATCGATGTAGTTCGGACTACGCAGGTTGTTTGTCAGCTGTTCGTCGTTTTGAACGTTAACACCATAAGCGGGAAAGCGAGAGTGACAGTTGAACGTTTTGTTTCTAATGCTTTCTTTGTACGATAAGACTGAGAAATATATTATTGAAGATGTGTACTGAGGGTAGTGCTCCGTTTTTATGAAATGTTTAAGTTCGTTACTAGAATAGTCTACAGTGGTATCTGAATTGCATAGAATACAAATATCCAGTGGTAGCTTGGAGAAGCAATGTAGTCTGTTTGCATAAAAGATGTCGGCAATAGTTTACGAGACTCAGCCAAACGGTTACCTCAAACCATTGTACACCATAAACGGGGGAAAACATTTTCCAGATATTTTCTGCGAGAAATAATAGGGCCTATAATGCATTGTTAACGTAGAAAATAACACCTCATATATAGTGTATAAGGGTTACGAAGGCCATATGTTTTGTAAACAAAACCGGGACAAGTCTGGTCAGAACAGTTTCAGACGTTCCCTGTCGTTTAATTTGAATTTATTTCATTGCTTAGGCATCTACACTGGAAGTCAAAGAACACCCAAAGTGCACAATATGTCCCGAAAAAATGTTCACAATATGTTTCAGTTTTACCACGTTTTTGGTGCATAATATATGAACTTTTCCTGAAATTAATTTGAACTACACAACATTTTTAGTGCAGAACATATGAACTTATGGTATATTGATATCCAATTCATGCGCAAAAAGTTCATAAATAGTGGAAAATGTACTACAAGTTACCTGAAAACGTGCTCTGGACAATGTGAAGTAAATTTGTGCACAATATGCATTAAGGGTAAGAAGACAATAAAATACATATTGAGCACACAAAAACTCACAATTTTTCAGTAGGTTCACATAAAGTTCACATGCATTCATACAAAGTTCATTTTTGATGAAGTTTCTGTGTTTTTTTGTGCCAGGAGACTTTCAGTGTATGGCTGATGCGTTATAGGATCGAAATGGTATCCATGGAATCGAAATAGATACTTCGTAGATCCACATCGGTCAGTCAGGGAGTTAGAACGACGATGTCGGTATGGAATAGATATGGGTGGATTGACATGTGTCCCACATAGGTCGGCATTGGTCAGGCAGGGAACAAGAACGACGATGTAGGCAAGAGGCAGATCTAGTTGGGCTTACATGGATTACGGAATAGATGTGGGTGGATTGACATGTGTCCCACATAGGTCGGCATTGGTCAGGCAGGGAACAAGAACGACGATGTAGGCAAGAGGCAGATCTAGATGAGCCTACATGGATTAACGTGGGACCAACGTGGATCTGGAAAGATTCACAAGTGACCCACATAGATCGACATTGACACCAATGTTAATTGACATCATTATCCACATGTGGGCCAATGTTGGCAAAATGTTTGCCATTCTACCTCGGTCGGCATTAACATCGATGTCGATCCCACCAAATTATTTCACGTAGATCGACAACGACCCATCAAGTGTGCTGCTGGGGTTCGTTACAATTTCTAACTGTCCAGCGGTATAGATCCTGTAATTAGAATTACGGACTCTGCAATAGCCACACCATCACGCAATGTTATGTTTAAAATGATTTCTGTCTTGCTTTATATAATCGTAAATTTCCTTGTTTGTTCCATTTTGAAGTAAGTGAAGTATGGCAAATATTAAAGTATGTTTGCTATTTTATTGTTCTAACATTCATCAATTTTACTAGTGTTCATCTTCAGAGAATCCCGTTATTGGCGAACGTATAATGATAGTGGCCTTTTGGTGATCAACTGTCAAAACTGCCTGCATGGCCAAATAGGTACGACGTCGGACATCAAACTAGGCGATCGCTTGTTTAAATTCCTTTGCAGCAGTTTATCCAAGCGTAGATAGATAGAGTATATTTTGGAAAGTTGTTGCGTAAGCCAACGCAAGTTTGTTTCACATTTCCCAAATGGTAACCATGACGTTTGGTGTGAAGTTTCACACTTGTCATGGCAAGTTTAATGCACACGTTTGCTGTCTCAATTTTCTTTGAAAGTTTGATGCAAATAATCTTTGTTGTCTGGGTAGTAAATATAAGCTTCTCACCGAACTTCACATCATTTTAATTAAGTGACAAACTCAGCTTAGAATGGACTCATTAATAGTTGAATTGTGCTACGTAGGACTACAGAAAACCAATATTTTAATCTTCCAAAATTAAAGAAATATAATTTCATAATTTCTTTTTGGTACTTGAAATATTTAAAAAGAACAGTTTAAGCTTTTTTTTCTTGTTAAATAGAAAAATAGTACTTATTAAGCTTATTTAAAAGAACAATTTGTATATGTAATTTTAATTCTAAACATGTTTGATAATTTTCTTAACTCTTTTTCTGCAATCAGAGTTGAACAAACGTTACCATATGGCTAAGACCTCAAGATATATATTTTTTATTATTTTAACCCGACTTATGTTGAAGAAACAAATAAATTTCAATAAAAATTTGAGAATACCACAAAAAAAGTTTTCTCTTTTGCTCCCTCTTTTCTTAAATGCCACTATTAATGCGAAGGTTTCAGTTTAAAAGAAGTGTTCTTGTGTTCCGAATGATTTTAGAATTACCCAAATGGGAATAAATAAATTAACATTGTATTCACGTAAATGTTTAATTTTAAATAATATAAAAGAGAGCGATTATGCCGGAAGAAGTTAGGTGACGTTTATATTATTATTATTAGTAGTAGTAGCAGTAGTAGTAGTTAAAACTCCCACCCGTTGGTGCGGTATCAAAAATATTTGGTTGACATCCAATGACAATATGACTACTTACGTGACTCCGTAGTTCACATTTATGGATTAGATGTTCTCTACTTTCGTTTCCTTGCAAGCTTTGTGCTGATTGGATCTAACGGTGTGAATTTAAGGACCCGGGTGACGTATAGTCAGCAACTGCGTAGGTAGGGCCTATTTAAGACGAGAGATTCCCAATGATCTATCATTTGTCAAATGTAGGATCCATGTAAACTTTGCTTTTCCTCGATCTAATGACATGGGTTTCCAAACTTATAATGAATTTAATATTTGTCGTATGAATTACCGCCATTTGTAGTATGTGTATGCATATCGAGAGGAGACACAGGGTATAGTTTTGGACTGTATTCAGATTAGTTGCTGAAGAAGTCATCCAACTTTAATTTATCAGAATTTTCGAGATCATTAAAATATGTAAATATCTGGTGAATATCGAAACCCTGTCCAAGTCAGATAATAAAGCATATACATCCATCACCTCCAGAAATCAAGAGATAAAAGCGACATTGAAGGTTAAAATAAAAATTTAGGTAATCACTTACATAAAACCCGAATACAGGATACATCAAGGTCCCAGGTTTTGTACAATATATGACAGATTTGTGTCACATATATATTTCGGGTTATATGCAGAGTGTTTCAAACTAACCCACCAAACCACCTCAGGAGAATCCTGCCACGAAACTTTGAAAAAGAGCCATTGACAAATGTTTTATTTCGGCGCTATATCCTGCCGAAAGCGTAAGAAAATCAACTCAATAGCTTGATATTTCTAATAGCCTTAACAATAGAACTGAGGTGGCATGGTACCCTCATAGACTTGAGACCCGTTCTATCCAGAAATGCATATTTCGTAATTGTGTAATGGATGCGCCAAAGATACCCTAAATGAAGTTGGGGATTCGGAGACATTTTCTGGATTAAATAATGGTTCGACAAGTAAGACGACTTTCCCTATGAGTACAGATGATAAGCGTAATCAGTGCTGGCCAATAACAGTCTCTTTTACTGTTAATGCACCAAACGTTTGTTGAAATATAAGCAATTCTTACTCCTAGTTGCTATGCAACCACGCATCAGTTTATAACATCGTTCCGCAAAGGAAATCTGTTTCAGATACTGACCTGGTGTAACCGAATTATTGTTACTTGCTCCAAAGTAGTTCCATTTATGCTTACCTCGACATATTTCTTCTTTCGAGAATTTCTGGGAATCCCCTGTTTCCTTCGGGAAATCCATTGCACAATTTAGGAATAAAGTAGGTCTGAAGTCGTCAAGGATACCATGCCACCTCAGCTCTACTGTTAATTTAATTCGAAATATGAAGCTCTAAAGTTCATTATAGCTTTCCCCAGCCTACAGCTCCCAAACGAAGCATCGCGGGTAGGGAGGGACGCTCTATGTTTTTTCTTATTTTCATGTCAGGAATGGCGTGAGCTGGCTTTGTCGATTTCCCAACACCGTGTATGAAAGATTACCTCGAACTTTTTCATTCATTTATGGTATTCCTTTTCTTCTTCTTCTTTCTCTTCTCTCTCTACCCCTCTCTCTCTCTCTCTCTCTCTCTGAATGTTTAATAGTTGCAAGCCAGAAATATTTTCGAAAACAACTACGACTTCGATGTATGTTAGAACAGTAATAGAAAAGGAGATAAACGCGAGCAGCTGTGTGGTAATGGCTCAGTGGTAGAGCATTGGCTTATCCTTTGGGACGCCCTGCAATTGGTCCGAGCGGACGCTCATCCTTACTGTGGTTTTTCCAAGAGTTTTTCTCAGTCATACCATGCAAATGCTGGGATGGTACCTACTAATAGTCCCTGGCAGATGAATATTCTCTCCCCCACCCTAGCAGATGAACATAAATTACGTGTGTTTGAAAATAAGATTTTGAGGAAGATATACGGGCCGAAACGCGACGAGATGACTGGAGAGTGGAGGAGACTGCATAATGAAGAACTCCACGGACTGTAAGATTCACCAGATGTTGTAAAAATAATGATATCTCGACGACTAAGGTGGTCAGACCATGTAGGTCGGATGGGAGAAAAACGAAGATTATATTTTATCCTTGTTGGAAGGTCGGATCGAAGGAAGCTATTGGGAAGAACGAGACGTCGTTGGGAGGACAATATTAGAAGCGAAGTAGGTGTTCGTGATGAAAACTTGTTTGATATTGTCCAGGATAGATAATACTGGCGAACGTTTGTTACTGCGGCGATGAACTTGCGAGTTCTATAAGCCATATAGTCAATTAGTTAATTATGCTGTAAATTTAGGAAGTCTATGGCTTAAGCCGGGGTGGCGTATAGGAAAGGATGCAGAAAGGAGTCCGTCAGAGTCCAAATTTAAGGTACCATTCCAACTCCGGCATGGTTTAAGAAAACCCTCAGTCAGAAACGAAGACAATTGTTCGCATCGTTACTTTGCAACATTATCGTAAATTACCTTGAATCATATGCAGAATTTGCTAAGGATTTTCGTGTATCACTGTTACTCTCGGCCGATTTTGCACCATAGGAACGAATTTCAAGCGATCTCAAACAATGAAGATGATATGTTTATCTAGAGGATTGAGCTCAAACGGGTCATCGAGTCAATCGGGTAAAGTTTCGGACCGGATCACAATAAGTAACCCGATTTTAGCTCTGCTACAGGGCGAGTCAAAAGTCGCACTACAGTCTTTTAGTTCACAAACCAACAAGGAAAGGAAGCATCATAGTGTACAAGTGTAGAATGGTGAGAAAGAGCTACATTTTGGAGTAGATGATCAACGTGGCAGCCATCTTGAAATCCGCCATATGGGGTGGAGGTCAAGTTTTCCAAATAAAAGTGGGTGGTGTTGTACACCCTAGACCGAAAAGGATGACCACATTGATTAGGGCTGTTTTGAGCTGAACATTCTCTAAATCCAACTTCGGGTATCTTCGGAAACAGTAAACAGTAATCAATAACATATATTGATTATTATGATGATTATTAATGATCAGTTGGTTCTACAAACAACACAAACTTATGATAATCCCCAGAGTCTCAAATAAGTAATTTAATATGAATGAATTATATTTCATCTACTATATTGCTCATTTCCACGTTTACTATACGAAGAATTTTTCCATCATTAAATTGTTAGGAAAAGCTTATAATTTTCAGGCGATACCTTCATTTAGAGAAAAACTTACTATATTATAATAATCTGTGTATTTTTCATACATTTATTTTAGCTTGGTAGCGACAACAACAAAAATAAATATATTATTAAGCGTTTTGAATGCGTTGAACGAATCTAAGTGAAACGAGATTAACCATTATTATAATTTTAGTTACATTTCTAGTATTCTAAACAACACAATGGAAACACATTAGTCAACATGTTCTACTTGTTTATTAATATTTTAAACTTACAATCAAACACCTGGGAAAAGGGTAGGATTTACACATATTTTTCGTTATAGTGGGTTCCTATTTCTCCACGCAAGTTCGATTAAAATTTAATTGAGCTCAAATAACGATACAATTATATACTACTATGGGGAACTTACAATATACTGTGCTTAAATTAAATATTACTATTTAATTTACTAAAATATAGAATTTAGCTTCACGTTAGGGAAACATCGTTGTTAATGAATTTTCGTGTTGTTATATTATATATTTGAAGTTTGCATTACTATTCAAGTTAAATTTAGTTTTCCATTTGATATCTGGTAGTATCTGAAAATCTGAAAACGCAATCTACATAATAGTCTTTTCTTAACAGCAAGTCAGAGTAAAACGAACGACTCCTAACTCCTTTGGTTTAACGAGAAGAGCACTGCTTATAGACCCGTAATGAGGAAACAATAAGCTTTAAATCATATCCGACGATGAACGCCAATATTAGTTAGTTCTACTTAAGACTACATTACATCATATACGGCAATAGACGTTATAAATGTAATTAAATAAATATATATATAAAAATAAATTGTGTGTAAAATTAGGCTAAATTCAAAGTTGTAACATTTCCAAATCGCATCGCTTCTCTTTCTAGGACAATGCAGTATTCTTGTAAAGTGACAGCTTTTTAACTGACCTCGAAGAAAACAAAGAATTTCTTAGTTTTGTTCTTTCTGAACATAATTTTCAACCTAATGAACCGATTTTAATTAAACAATTTTTGTCCTGTAGGGGATCCTCGTGGTTCCGTTTCAGCATCTTTAAGGGCGATATTATACTATTGATCAGCTAGATCAACAGTTCATTCGATGAGCTTGTTGTTGAGGACGCTCGAGCATACTTTGCGCTATTATACTATAGAGCTTGTTGATCAGCTTACTCAAGAATTTCCACGACGAGCAAGCTCGAGTCTATTCTGCACTGTTACACTATCGAACTTGCTGATCAGCTTCCTCGACTGTATTTCCCCCCTACGCGCCGAGGAAATTTAGTTTAATTGAATTTATTTATTTTAATTTTATTTATGGCCTTTAGGCATCTAAGGCTCAGGTCGGGATAGAGGAGAGAAAAGGACTCGGGAATATGTCGGATAGGGCCTATGTTGAGGGTGCCATCCCGGCATTTGCCTGGTGTAACTCAGGGAAATCCCGGAAAAAGCTCAGTCAGGATAGGTGACCACTGGGATAGAACACACGAACTCCCGGATGCTACGCCAACACTCTACCACTGAGCTACGGCGGCTCGATAAGGAAATTTAGTATCTCCACATGCTGTCCAACTTGTTCAATGAGCCTGCCCTTGAGCAAACCTGACGGCTTTTTGCTATTACACTGTAGAGCTTGTTGATGAGCTTACAAGCCATATTATACATATTTCTCTGTAAGCAGTGTTAGCAATACATTGCCATACACTCAAATCTGTAATGTCGTTGGTTCCAATTGATTACCAGGGGTTCAACTACTAATAATTGAAAATCAATTTGCAAAATTAGAATGATGTAAAGAATTAGCAAGAAGATACGTTCCTCCAAACGATGACACTGATGCCGATCGTGCGGAAAGTGATGATTGAATTCAAGTCAATTAATATTTCTATGTAAATGATTTTTCAAAATATTATTTTGTTGAAATGAAATGACTACCATTTCCCCCTAATATTAAAGGTTTTTTGTTCATTTCTTCTCATAGTCCCGAGATATTCACTGTAATTTTGGGTTAATGAAGAAAAGTAGGTGCGCCTGGGCAGGGCCATGACGAAAGGGGGCCAAAGGAGGCACGTGCCCCGGGCACCGGGCTGAGGGGGCGCCGAAAGACGGTAAGGATGTTGATAAGATAAGGGAGACATTACTGTCTGTAAAAGACAAATTACTCATCACTGACGCCAAAATATATTATTTAAAGTAAAATGTATTAGCAACTATATTAGTAACGTGCTTCTTTTTGAGGTTTCCCTTGTTATCATTTCACTGTATAATAGAACTTTTTGGTCGCTCGAGCATCATGAACAATATATAGAACATAAAGACATGATGAAGTATCAAATATACTTGACGATTTGTACACACAAGCCAATAATAAATGACAAAAAGATAAAACAAACCTGTTTTCATAAATTCTTTATTCAACAAACAAAAATTTGCATTCAACTACTGATAATACTCTTTCTTTGTTTCACTGTAGTAGTAAAAAGAAGGCGTAAGTTAATATACCTTCTTTGTTTAGGCCTTGGCACAAACAATATATCAAGTAACTATTCGATTAAGTAGGTTGGGAAGTGAGAGATCACTTTTGTTAAAATAGATGCAAGGTTTGCTTTAGTAAAGAGTATATACCCCCACAAGTCGTATGATTCAACCTTAAATGTACAGTACAAACAATATTCGTATGGATCCATTAATCACGACAATGGTTTCATTAATGATTACATTTTCATTACATTACGTAGGGATTTATGTGTGTAAATTCTTTATCGATAGAATTGCTTAAGTGATATTATACTTAATAAGGTGTCAACATTTTTGTTGGACAAAACAATAGACTTTAATTATTAGTCTTCTCAATGACTATATATGTTTTCTCTCAAAAGCGAATAATCGTTTCTTAATTATTCCACTGAAACTTGTTACACTAGATAGTGTAACAGTAGTAGTAATAATAATAGAAAATGGAACGAAAAAGCTGCTTTATGTTGGAGCTATTTCATCTTGCCAGAACCACTGGAGACATGCAACGCACTGTGGACTCATCTCTGCTCCAACGTCAAAGTTCCCGTCTTACTTTCATTCAGTCTTTTTTTTCTCTTTCTTTCGCTTTCATCCTACATGTGTGTTCTTTCTCTTTCTCAATTTCCCTTTTGTTAGTTGGCATTCGTTGTACATCCACTATCTTGCTTATACTCGCTGAACGTTTGTTGGAACAGCCCCTCGAGAAAGGCTTTCAGCCAAGTTTTTGTATTCTGGCACAATTCCCAACTTTTGCTCCTCGAAGACTCATGTGACACTACAATGTCAAAGTACTGCAGGGCTTTTCATCATTTCTTTCTTGTTAACTGCAAGAGGAGAGTCCAATGCAAACCAAAATGTTAAAGTACTCTAGAAACTACAAGGACATAGTGTGATTTAAAAGAAACTCGTCCTTTTTTTTAAGTTTCTTTCTGTTTCTGCTCTGGAATTGTTGAATAGCTTTGTCGTAAATGTCGTAATCTATGAATTATGAACGAACTAAGGGAAAGAAGCTGAGAAATTGGATCATGAATTAGTATATAAAATATTTAAAGTAATTATTCTACAGTTAGCAATTTTTGAAATATTACTTACGTTATCAACTTATTGGCAAAGACTCGTTTAAAACTATTAAAGTATAATTACCAGATTTATGGATTTGTGTTTTGAAGAGAATCCCCTCCCCTCCTTACCAAAAAGTGTTTCTCCTTTGTTTCCCTGATATCTGTCTGTCCGACTATAGCTACCAACTAAATGAAAATATGTAGAGAAAACGGGTTTCATTTTTGGAAAACGGGCTTCATATGTAGAAAATGGGTTTCATATTTGGAAAACGGACTCCATTTACACAATCGTTTGATATTTGATGAACCTATGGCTTTCCTTGTGATACTGTATGGCCCTATATCCACTTATGTACTCACTCTCTATAAAGGGACGGTCTACTTTATTAAATAAAATAACATGTCTTCGCTAAACAATAACTGATATACAGTTTTTGTTTTGAAAATAAATTGTTCTCAGTTTAACTCTGTTGAAGTTTATATTGGTTTCATTTACATTCTTTTCTTTAGTTCATAACGGTCCGCAGTTCTACACATCTTGCAACGTTAATTTAACTCATGTCCCGACGTCATAGAATGATGAAATTTTGGACAGCGACGTAAATCGAGTGAGAATACAATATTCCATTTTTGCTTATATATGTTTATGTTTTAAAAGCATATTTTTTTTTTTTAATACAGGCTCCTTCTATCCTAAAATAAACAGTAACCAGCAATGATATGTGGTTTTGCTGGTTGCCGAACACTTTAGGATTTGACTCACAAAACAGTTTGGGAACAAAAATTAATAAAAAGATTTTTAAATACATTTTTGTCTTAAACAATTCGTACTAAAAAGTAAAAAATAATGTTATTTATGCACGACTAAAAAGAAAAGCATGGGGCGCGCTTTCATATACAGTCACTTTATAAATTCTTCAATTGGAGCGCCAATGCTTTTCTTTTTAGTCATGCATAAACAAAATTATTTTTTACTTTTTAGAACGAATTGTTTACGGCAAGAATGTATTTAAAAAGCTTTTCTTTTTTAAAGAATGTTTTTTCCGATCTCTTTTCCGATACAAACATCATATCTTCAAACTTGTTTTCGTGAGTTTGTCAATATACTTGCCAAAGTTCAGTTCGAAGATATTTCTACATCAGCGGGAGACTGAATATAAATAAACAAAAATCGGAACGATGTTCACATAAATGTATTGACAGACACATCCAATTGCTACTCACATTTGCAGTATGGCATTTTATAGGACACATCGTACACAATCTAACAGACAAAAGAAAAGCCACAGATCCGAATTCAATCAAGTTAAAATGCAAGAAGTCTCTCTCACGAAACAAACAATTTACGCTTGAAAGAAAACCATGTTCAGTCAAACCTTTTATTTACTTATTTACTTAAAAAAATAATCAAATTCTCACATCGTCTGGTGAAAGGATAAAGAACAATATGTCTCTGAGTTCCTTTTTTTTACCCTTCCTCCCTTTACACTCTCTTTCAGTTGAAATTCCCGTGGGAGGAAAAGGACGCTTTCAGTTTGTCGACTCGTCACACAGAGAACAGTAAACAGTGGCTGACAGTAGCGCCCCCTTTACAGCTACAGACGGAGGTAACCAATAATGTGGAGATTTCACTCACGGAAAACTGGTAACAAAAAAGCATCTTTTTTTTTAAAAAAAAAAGGAAAGAAAGTAGAAACTGCTAGACAGAAACGCGTTTAGAAGTGAAACTTAGAAGATCTTCCTTACTTCTTCTCAGACAGTTCGAACTGTAATTTTACTCCTTTGTAGATAAAGATAGAAAATCAAATATCGTCTTCTTTAACCTTTCATCACACATCTGTTTCCAACGCCTCATATAAACCATTGATGAATAAGTGTAGAATTCAATGATTGGTAATTTTTGGCTCTGATACCGGACGAAACTTGACCGAGAAATGTTGCTACCAATTTGGTGTTTCGTTTTATATCTCGGGAAATTAGCGTTTTGATATAATTTACAGTTTGCAAGTGAATATGATAACAATTAGGTCATTGAATATAGGATAAACGTTAAGTTTAATATCTTATGGCCGTGTGGATACAATGTTAACAGCGAAGAGCAACGGAAGCTATTTCTGGACAATAGAATCATTCTTTCAGGGGAACGTCTCCGGGTGTATTTGTATAACTCTGGTGGGTATCTTTGATCCATCAGGGTAGCAAATAGGTTCCATACATTATTACAAGTCTTTGAAAACTCTTCGAGGAAAATATCCTAGATTATCCTCTTGAAAATATCACTGTGTGTAACCTCCAAACATTCTTCGAAACATTCCAACAGACTTGTCCAGGCTCTACATTTGTATATAACTTACGAATCAAAAATATCGCTTGCTCTGGAATGGAGATATCTCGTGAAACAGGCATTTACGCTGGAGTAACTAACAGAAAAGAAAGCGAAGACAAAATATACTATTGATTACCAACAATTCCCTCATTTTCAAATATAGCCCACTTTCAAACTCCTTCTTGTTCCATTTATATAATAACTAAAGTTTTCGTTTCTGGACTTGAACACTATCAAGTGTTTACAAAAATACCTTAGACATTTATGTACCAATCGATGTTCATTTCAAACCTAGAACCTGTGAGACGTAAAGTTAATGTTCTACATAGAAACCAACTTTTGTTTTATCTAAAACTTCCGTTTTTATTACATTCTTTTATTTAGTTCACAATGCTACATGGTGTCTTCAAATCTTGCAACGTTAATTTAACTTATTTCCCGACGTCATAGAATAATGAAATATTGTACAGCGACGTAAGTCGGGTGATAATACAATATTTCATTTTTACTTTCATATATTTCTATATATTTATGTTTTAAAAGCATTTTTTATTTTTTTAATACAGACTTGTTTATCCTAAAATAAATACTAACGAGCAATAAATGATATGGGGTTTTCTTATAGGGTTGCCTAACACTTTAAGATTTGGTTTACAAAATAGCTTGAGAAAAAAAATAATAAAAAGGCATTTTAAAGACATCCTTTTCTTAAACAATTCGTGCTAAAAAGTAAACAATAATTTTGTTTATGAATGAATAAAAAGAAAGCATGAAGCGCTTTCTCAAATACAGCCACCTTATATATACTTGAATTGACGTGCCCCATGCTTTTCATTTTAGTCATGTATAAACATTATTTTTTAATTTTCAGTAAGAATTATTTTAAAAAAATATGTGTTTAAAAAGTTATTTTATAATTTTTTCTCAAGCTGTTTTGTGAACCAAATCCTAAAGTATTCGTCAACCAGCAAAAACCTATATCATTGCTGGTTAGTGTTTATTTTAGGATAAAGAAGTCTCTATTTTAAAAAAAAATGCTTTAAAAACATATAAATATATAGAAATATGTGAAAGTGACAAAGAAATATTGTATTGTCACCCGACTTACGTCCCTGTGCAAAATTTCATCATTCCATGACGTCGGGAAATGAGTTAAATTAACGTTACAAGGTTTGAAGACACCACGAACCATTGTGAGCTAAAGAAAACAATGTTAAAAACGTTTTTATTCATTTTTTTTAGAAAGAAAACGTGTGACTTCGTTTTTTTCTTCTAAGTTTCGTTTTTTTAGGGCAGCAATTTGTAATACTGCTAACATATATTTAAGGAAGAATTACTTTTGTATACGTAATTAAGAAGAAATTCAACATAAATTAAACTCTAGATTACAAATATGTTTTTGTATATATAAGATTTTCTAGGTTATCTAGTTCTCAGTGTTGACAACTTCTCAAAATATAATTTTAAAAAAATCTATTCTATACCGTTTCTGTCCCAAACTTAGCTTAAACATCATTCTATACAAAATAAGAAAGTTTTGGGTGTCCGCGATCTCAATCACTCTAGTTGTTAGTGTTACCAACCTATTTTAGATTCAACTTATAGAAATGCCTTTATTAATACAGATCTAAATGTGTGCATTGATTTACACTAAATTTAACATACATGTTCATTAGGTACTGGAACAGGCCATACAGGCACTCCAGGCACCAGAGTTTGCCAGGGTTGCCAAACGATAAAAAAATCTAGATTTCATATTTGTTACTTTTTTAAGTATCGACAATGATTTACGCCAAATTTGACATGTGCATTAGGTACTGGGACAGTTCATGTGGGTACTTCCAGCACCGCAGTTGTTAATGTTGCCAACCAATTTCAGAAAGTAAAATTTTTAATTGCTTCCATATCGTTGAACATATTAGGACCAAATTTTGTATTTACATACTGAGATGCGTCATAGAGGTACTTAAGGTCAAACAGTTGACAGTGTTACCTATCAATTTTAAACATTAAATATTTACTACTTCCGCCCAGTTCGACGTATCCGCACCAAGCTTTGAGTATATATATTCGACAGAATTGAAACATCCGGGTGGTTCTTCCCTGTACCCAAGCACTCAGTTGTCAGCGTTGCCAGCCTATTTTAATATTCATTTTTTTCAAATGGCCCTCATACTGTTACGTGCCGATAGCTATTAGTATACTTTCAAATAGCGTGGGGGGGGGGACATGGCTACATTATGATATGCTTTGAAGTAATACATAGTTCTCAAAGCCCTATTGCAACAAACTTATTAGAAGAAACATATATCGATATTAACAAGAATATTCATTGTACATTTATACAATTCTTTTGAAATATGCATATAAGATAAAATATTGTTTTTCTTATACTGCTCTCTCTTTATAGATTTTCACAGTATGGGGCAAGCCTTGAAACCGGGGCATGAGGGACCAATACCCGGTTCTTTTATAGTGAAGCACAATGTACTAGTAAACCAAACATATATCTCTGCCTTTGAATAGAAGCAGGTTATTTCCCGAGATTTTGAGCTAAAGATAATTGATTTTTGCGGACGCTAATTATGATCAAATATAGATATCTTCCTTGAATAATACCGTAATTAAAAATTAGCGTATTGTATATACGGGATAAGAGCACATTTTGGTAAGAATTCATAGTTTTTCACTTGACAGTAAAGATGTCTTCGAAGTTGTATTATCTCTAGAAACTTAAATTGTTCATATAATTCAAAATATTTCTTCAGTTCCCTGGAGGTTTATCATTATTTCATTACAAACTGTATCAAATAACTTTAGTCCATTTGTCTTTTAGATCATTCTTTAAGTTTGTTAGGAGGAAGATATATGAAGTAAAGTAATATGGCTGTGAATGCATAAATAATTCCATCATTTGCCTCGGAAACTCTGCAAGAAAACAAAGCAATAGTAAATTGGGATGAATGTGTCAAAGCTTAACTCCAGTCCTGCTTATTTCATTGATTATTTGCAGCGTAAAGCATTAAATCATTTCCTGTGTAAAAAGAAAAGACTTGTTAAAAAACACGTGAGAAAGAACAGATAAAAGATGAAAAAAAAACTTCACAGAAAAAACTGTTTGTTACAGCACTACACGGTAAAGGAAAGCCTAGTACGAGGGAGCATTGAGCATAATGAATGTAGGTTGTGTAGCACACAGCCTACCTGGAATGTAGAACACTGGATCATCAGTATGTAGCATAAACCTTGTCACTTGTATCCCCACCAAGGCGTCAGGCTCAGCAGCGCTACGCCTTAAACGCCAGTTGAGTGAGAAGAGTTTGAGTGAGTGTACGGTGTTTCTGAAACACATGTCAACGAAAAACGTCCACACCATTAGGTAGACCACATTGAGGGATAACGTGCAGTCATATGCAATCGTCAATATGTGTAATGTTGCATTCAAAAACGTCAGAACACCTAATTCCGCAGTGAAGACGAATTCCACGGTCATACACGTTGTGCATGAGTATTGAAAGGACAAAGAAAAGTCTGTTTTCTTCATAAGGAGGTGGCACTGGAGCAGCAGTGGGAGAAGTGCATCAACTGAAGTGGGACTACGCAAAGAAGTTCTATAGTGTCATTCTCCTGAGAAAGATTCTTCATAGATAGACTCAGTACTTCTCAAACGATGCTCGCATCTTAGACCAAATTCTACGCAGTTTGTAATAAATGGTGTATCGCACAATAGAAATAATGATGACATTATTTCAAACAGAAGAGTAAAACTAAGTTTTAATCATGCTATTGGAAATAGGTTAAATTGAAAGCTATAATATAAAGCCTTCGAACTCTGATTTGTAAAGTAAATACATCAATCAAATGCATTTAGAGGTGTTCAATTATATAAACTTAGTTTCATTTGTTGAACACATTAATCTTAAGAAATATGTTACTATATGGTTAGCGTTTATATTATTTTGTTCACCCTTGTACAGGACATTTCAGTTATTTGCTTCAATAGAAACTTCTAAATATTTTTTTTTAATAGACAGTCTTCAGACTGTGGAGATGGTTCTCCCACTGACATCTCGTAATTCACTAAGGTATTACCAACGTTAAACAAACTCAAATGGGGATATATATTTATCTAAACAGATCAAGATTAGACTGTGAATTAAGAGCATTTAGTGCAAAAATGTGGTTCTTGTTTCCTTTATAGGAAGTGTATTTCGGTTCACTTACGCAACATGTGACATTAGTCGACACTCAATTGGTCATCTCACCCAACTGTTACCAACCCAAATAAAGCAATTCGTTGAGATGAAACAGTTTTGGCACTAATTGAAATCCCACAGCCCACAAAGGATTGCATTGTAGAAAACACAACAGACATTCGGAATATGTGCTCTCAAGCCCATTAACTCACATTGGATCTACATGCATTTCCTTGTTCAACAATGACATAAAATTATTGACATGTTTTCATTAGCAGAGACAACGTCTATTTTACAATGCACACATCTCCCTGTGGGGAATATATTCATATGGTGGAAAAGCTGTGAAAGCTATTTACAGATTTTCATGTGTCGTTAGAAACCACGCAATCCTAATGGAACCGTTTCCTGTGCTCTTCATCTCTCCATACACGCTTTGGAGCGAAAAAAATTAGAAGATCAAAATCATACATAGCTTCTACCTACATCTATTTTCGCCTGGAGTCAACTGCTTTTCACGGATAGCATACGACGGACTGAGTGGAAAATTAGATCCATCACACCGTCGTTGGATATGTTTAAGCCGAACTGTTACCTAGCAACCAGCAGATATTTTTCACCTTCTCTCTATTGAATGAATCAACTTGGAGAAAAAAATATTAAAAGAATCTATTCACCCTTGTTATTATGGTATAAATAGATAAAAGTTTATTTTTCCTTAATTCCCGAGGAGGGGGATATATCACTGTCGATTTTATAATACGCTTTCTTTAACCTTAAAGTATACGCTTTATCTGTAAATCCATCAAGCGTATATCCTGTACGCGGAAGAAAGGTAAATCCCATTCCTGGAAGCGCGATTTGATTTATATAAGCTTTGCGGTAGCGAGATGACTGTGCAATATCTTTAGGTATGCCAGCAATTTGCTTTTTATATAGTGGAAACTGTAATTTCTAACGCATAGAATAGGGTCACTGATATATACAAGGTGAATACAGACAGTCCTTGGTTTCCAAAAGATGAAAGTACTATTCTGCTCAAACTTTCACACTAGTTGCATAAACTCATAATGTTTTTGGTGGTGTTGATTGATGTGCACGCCACCTGTTACGCGGGAAACATCGATACGGTAGGCCCACTCCAACCACACGTTGTGAAGTGTATCCCGTGTGATGGAGTTTGACAGCTGCACTAATGCGTTCCCGAATATAATTCATTGTTGTAAGTAGTGGAAATACATATATACCTGGTCCTTCACGAACTCCCAAACATGTTGCGACTGGTTGCAACGACAACCTCCGAAACCGATGGATAGGAAAAGCTGGGCCGAAAGACGAAAATCTTTGCAAGGGTCCCCATGATATCCGAACGGGACCGTTTGTGAATTTTTGCTTTAGGGGTTCGTGAAGAACCAGGTTTATGTACCTCCACTACTTACATACGCATTAGTGCAGCTATCAACTTCATCATACCGGTAAAATGTGGACAATTTTGTTAATCCGGAAATATAGTGATGTACGTACTGTATTTTAGTACTATGCTACATGTTAAAAGAATAATTATATTTTAAAGCCAACTATTTTTTTAAACATAGACCTACTACTATAATGTAATAATGTAGTACTATAATTACTGTACTGTGTTTTCACTGAACATTGCAAGGATTTTTTTTAGATAATTCGTTCATAATTAAGAGTATAAATCAAATTTAGCATGTGCAAATTACTAAAATCAAAATTTTATTTTTTACTGCTTCTGGATTCAGTTAATTGCAATTCGGTTAATGGCGAATATCTTAAACGAGACTTTTATATATATATATATATATAGTGCTCGCAATTAAAAATTCAATTTTTGCAGAATATGTAGAGCACGGAGAGATAAATAACGTAACAACTAATTACCTCGACAGCTCCATGACGCGTCAGAGGCGCTGGGTATGCCATTTAGGAAAAAAAGATCGGAGGTCGGCTAGAGAGCCATAGTGCAGTGGTAGATGACTGTTGGTGTGACATGAGTGTGTGTATATGGTCGAAAGATGCCTCGTCGTCAAATGCGGAAGTCCTGCTAGCAAGTAGCAATCTTTGATGACGGAAGAATTCCTGCATATCACGTGTGCAGTTTATCTTTACACGATATTGGGTCCGTATTTGACAGGCTGCATCCACAGTGCAGCGCTACGCAATGACATGCGGGATCACAACGAAAGCACCATACTACGAGCCGCGAGGAGAGACGGTTTGTGCGTATGACCCTGACGGATCGACTAGCCACATACCGAACACTGGCGCACGCGCTGGCGAATGTTCGACAGCGCCCACTGTCCCCAAGAACAGTTACCTCGTCTAGAAGAGAGTGGTATATTTGCACGAGGTCCGTTGCTGTGGCTACCGCTGACTTCACAGCCTAGGTTTGAACGACTACAATCGTGTCGCGAACGTCACGCATGTAGAGCTGAATTGGAGGACATCCTCGTTTCAGATGAATCCCGCTTCTATCTGCAGCACCATGATGTGTACATAAGTATCTGGCGGTATCGTGGCACTACGCTGGACATGCTTGTGAGGTGCTATTGGATTCCGTATCCGTTTGTGTATCCTCTCATTGACGGACAAGTGACTAGTCAACGGTACATCAAAAATGTATTGGAGCTGTTTGTGTTCCCTTTAGCGCAGACATTGCCGGGGAACATATTCCAGCAGGGTAACGTGATGTCCTAGCCTTTCTGGCTGCACATAATGTTTACCTGCTTCCTGGGCCGATATGTTCTCCTGATCTCTTGCTGATTGAACACGTCTGGCCCATGATTACATAACGCCTCTCACGCCAACGACCTCCCCCAACTACAGTTGATGAGCTATGGCATCGTGTTAAGACACATAGCTTTCCATACCCCAAGAGAACATTGAAGATCTCATCTTCTCTATGCCTCGTCGTGTTTAAGCCCTTCTGAACTAATGACTTTCGGCAGTTTTGTTCCTCTGTCTGCACGTTGTCACGCATTGAACAGAGGGGGAAATTGAATAACTTGCCACTTGTATCTTGCGGTATCCATCTGCCAAATTTGGGGCTGCTATCTTCTCTCCATCTTATTGTTGCATTAGTAAAGGCGAGCAGTATATCTATCTATCTATCTATCTATCTATCTATCTATCTATCTATCTATCTATCTATCTATCTATCTATCTATCTATCTATCTATCTATCGTGACGTCATCAGCAAGAGATTCATTTACATATCGGTCTCTTCTTTTTGGCGACGTTAGTGTGTTTTCTTGTGACAATATACTTTATTTTGGTGTCTAACGTTTCTATGAATATACCAGCAATGTAATAGTGCAATCGGTGTGTCCAGTTTCGCTATCTATAGCAAGCAATTGCTATTTTTGTGAAGTTGTGCTTCGTTGTTTACTTCGCGTGGATCATCATGGACGCGCGGAGTGATACAAGTGGTGCACCGACAGGTTTTCAAGCTACTGGAAGTCATGCAGGTTCTTCAAATATATCGTCTCAAAAACCATCACCTCATCAATCTAACACTGTCTTATTGAATGATAAACAATCCACTGTAAGTACTGTACCGAACAAAAACTTAGCAATCGTTTGTGACGCTATAGTAGGTTTAAATTTGGAGGACTATTTACTTGGAATCGCTCAAGTTATCGGCCCAGAAAATATTACTCACGCATCGAGAATTGCCGGCAGCAGGGTGTGTGTGTATATTGCTACTCCTACCTTGTTGGACAAACTGCTGGATCACGGGGGCTTTACAGTCAATGATGACATTTTTGTTCCCTTACGAAAATATGTTCAATCTGCTACGAAGGTGATTTTATCGCATGTATTGCCAGACATACCAGACACAGTGTTAAGTGCAGCTTTGGCTCCTTATGGTAAAATTGTTAGTCCTTTTAAGCAGATCTCTATCGGTACGCAACATCAATCACTATCGCAAATCAAATCTTTTCGAAGATTAGTGTATATTTTGTTTGCAAAACCTGAAACAGTTCCTGGCTCTATTCCCATTACGCATGAAGGAACACATTACACAGTCTTTATTTCCAGTGACGAAATGAAATGTTATGTATGTAATCAAATTGGGCACTCTCGCCGGTTTTGCCAGTCAAAAGCGAACTCTCTATCAACCACTACGAGCAAGCAGCAAGTTTCTCATGGTAGCACACAAAACGAAAAACAAAAGACAGTTTCTTTAGCGACTTCTGAAGCACAGTCTTACTCAGTTGTTGCAAACGCCAAGGTTAACGAAACAACTTTCCCTTCCCTCCCTCCTCCTTTTTCCCTGATCGCTAAGACCTTGAACGAAAAGACAAAACAACCAGTTTCTCCTCAATTGACGAAGTTAGAATCTCCTATTGTGCAAGGCAGACAACTTATTTCTTCCGTGGCCCCTCCAGAGTCTTCTGAGTCAAGTGAAATTTTGTCTGTCTGTCCGACAGAAGAAGATACCGAACTTACCACTGTTTCACAGCATGAATCAAATTCTGCCTTAATTCCTTTTCATTCAGAATCTGTTTCTATTCTTAATCAATCTCAAGCCTCCCCTGAAGATAAAGTTTCGGATCTTTCATCTCCACCGTTTGCACACCCAGGGATGTCATCCCAAGAACCCAAACCTGACGATCCTATAGATTTATCTTCACATCTTTCTTCGAGTGGAGGAGTAAGAAAGAAAAGACCTAGCTCTCCCACCCCTATAGACAGTTCCCTTAAAAAAGAGAAAACTGTGGGTGTTAGTGACGACACTTCATCTGTTTGTTCGGATATATCATTTTCATCGCTTAAGGACCTTGATGAGTTGGAAGTCGACCGTTTATCTCAGTGGTGTGATGTATCTAACTGGACTGAAGAACAATTTCACCAATTCTTGACTCGCAGCAAAAGTTTCAAAAAAATCATGCCTATTGTAAAAAGCTTTCAAGTCGAACCCATGGCTTTGAGAGATACACTACAGGAAAAAATTCCCGATGTTACTGACAATAACCTACGTAGACGCATACAGCGTATAATTAAAGCTATTGAAGATGAAAGTGTGTAAATTAGTGTTGTTAAGTTTTGTGCTTCTACTTTTTATTTTTCTAATGGTGGGAGTACTTTCCTTGAATACAAAAGGCCTAGTATCAATACACAAACAACTTGCTCTCAGTTATTTTCTACAGCGTTCTAAGGCTTCCGTTGTATATGTACAAGAAACTAATTTAAATACTACACCTGTAAATTCTAAGTTAAGTGACTTTGGTTTTTGGATTAATCCGCCTGTAAATGCAAGCAGCGGAACTGCTATTATGATACAAAATCATTTGTTACCTTTTTGGAATGTTTTACGGCACACGATTATTATAGAAGGTTATTTACATGCTTTGATAATTCACTCTGGTGGTTATACGTTTGCTCTAATTAATGTGTATATGCCGCAAGACGAGAAAGCCGGTATCGCTCTTAATAATGCGTTAGATACTTACGTTCAATCACTCAATTTAGACTTTTTCATTCTGGGAGGTGACTGGAATGTCACTCTGGCTGGTATAGATCGCTATAATTGTCTTGAACATAAACATAGGTTAGTAGAACACATGTTATATTTTTTAGAAGAGTATGATCTAGTTGATATTTTGCGTTTTCATAAACCAAACGCTCGACAGTAAGTTATTACGGTAAGTTTAATCACCTGCCCCGCAGTCGCCTGGACCGTTTTTATTTTTCTGGAACTTTCTCCCAATTTTTTGACCTTCCCATTGTCATTCCTTCTTTTTCTGATCATGACGGAATTTTCTTTAATTTCCAACTCTTTCCTGTTCCCTCTAGAAGCTCATATTGGCGTTTCCCTAACTATTTGCTGCAGCATGAAGACTTTAATCAAGCTATAATATCGTTAATTCAACATTACTACTATTTAGCAACTAGTTCAGATGAAATTCTTAGTCTATGGGACGCGTTTAAATCAGAAACTCAAGATACAGCAAGACGGTTTGCAGCAGCTCAACGAGAAAAAGTAAAGGTTTCCTTTCATCATCTTCAAGCTATAGAAAATGAGTTGGATCAACTCATCTCTTCCTCTCCTACGACTACGCATGATATTGATTTATTTTGGTCTCGTAGGCTAAAATTACAAGAATTGTATTTTCAACAAACACATGATTGGTTGTTATCGGAAAAATTTGTAGTATCAAATGAATTTAATACCAGTTCCGAGCAATTTTTTCGAACAATTCAAACTAGAAAAGTTGCACATAGTATTCAGAGTTTAAGAGTAAATGGACGCATGACTGCAGACCCCACTCAAATTAGACTAGAAGTTCGTAATTATTATCAAACATTATATGCTCCCGTTGAAACATCTTTTTCAAATTTAGATCTTTGGAACTCTTTACCTTCCCTTTCTCAATTGGCCTTAGATCAGTGCGATGCTGCCATTACACAGGATGAGTTAAAAGTTGCGGTGTCTCAACTTCGTCACAATAAAGCTAGCGGGCTAGATGGTTTGACAGCGGAATTTTTTCAACATTTTTGGACGCACCTATCTCCTCTCTATCTTCTGATGCTTCAAGCTTCCCTCTGCTCAGGACATCTTCCTTCATCCATGTACCAAGCAGTTATCATTCTATTACCTAAAAAAGGTGATCCTGCCGACCTGAAAAATTGGCGTCCTATTTCTCTGTTGTCTGTTGATTATAAAATTTTGGGTAAAGTTATGGCAAATCGGCTTAGCATTGTTTTACCTGACATTGTTTTGCCCTCGCAAAGTTATTGCGTTCCTGGTCGTACGATTTTCGATAATTTACACACTATACGCGATACCATCCATTATGCGAATACACTGAACCTACCTTTAGGGGTAGTTACCCTTGACCAGCAAAAGGCTTTTGATATGTTGAGTCATGGTTATCTTTCTCATGTTTTCCAGGCGTATGGTTTTGGCCCATTTTTTATTCAGTTATTTACTTTGTTGTATTCTAAGGCTCAAAGTTTAGTTCGAATAGGCGCACATCTCACTGCACCTTTTCCTTGTCAACGTGGCGTGCGACAAGGCGATCCATTTTCCGCGCCGCTTTTCTCCCTAGCTATTGACCCTTTTCTACGACTTTGTGAACGTCGTCTCTCTCCTTACGCTCTACCAATAGGGGATACTCATTTAATTTCTTCAGTTTATGCTGATGATTGTAGCTTTTACATAAGTAAAGATGAGGGTTTTCAAGAGCTCCATAATGTCTTCCAAGTTTACAATGAAGCCTCCGGATCCATTTTAAATTCTGACAAATCAACAGGTCTTTTCTGTGGGTCCTGGAAAAGCAGGTCGGATACACCTCTGAATTTTTTGTGGTCCAATCAAGGAGGAAAATTCTTAGGAGTCTTTTTGGGCAATGACCCTGAATGGGAAAGTCAGAATTGGTCTCAACTTCTCACCGATATAAACCACATTCTCTCGAGATGGACTCGCTTTTTTCCTTTCTTATCTTATCGTGGACGAGCCCTGCTCGCCAACCAATTTGTCGGTTCCCGCCTAAATCACCGTTTGATTGTGCTCTCGCCTCCTTCCACTTTCGTTTCTACAGTTGTACATCGTCTGCAATCTTTTGTCTGGAATGGCCACCATTGGCTACACACCAAATTCTTACATGTTTCTATACCAGACGGAGGTTTAGGCCTACAGCATTTGCCGAGTCGGTTACATACTCTTCGACTGCAGTTTATTGATTCATATCTACATGGAACTTTATCCTCCGCTGTACGACACCTTAGAGACTTTTTCTTTTCCCAACTTTTTGATTTACAGGGTCTTTCCTTCTTTTTTTCTGACATATTTCCTCCTCGCCAATTACTTACAAATACCTTTTATAATAGTTGTGTTGATAGCTGGATGTTTCTCAAACCTCAGCTTCAATATCAGCAATTGTCCATGGATTATCTAAGACGTCTTCCTGTATTATATACCTCTGTTTTAAAGCTCGCTAATTCATTTCTCTCTCCTGATTTTCTGCGTCGAATTAATTTACACGTTTTAGGACAGTTGATGCATGCGGATGGATCATGGAAAACAGTGTCTGATTTTGATCTTACAGCTGAAAGGGCTTGTACCCGAAGACATTTTCATATTTTCTTGACCAGACTTAAACACAAATGTACTGATTTGATATCCAATGCTCGTAGGCAACCAGTCTTGTCCGTCATCCCTTTTACATATGTAGCCTCTCAGGTCTCTCTTCCCCTTTTCCCCTTACAGCGGAAACAGCTTACTTTTGCCTTTCTTTCTCTTCTCATGCCCACACAACCTCAACCTACTTCATTATATGTTATACCTACATCACAACCTCCATTTCGTACTTGGTATTTCACTAGAAGTGATTCTCGCGATATTGGAATAACATGGCGCCTCATCTATGGAAGAGTAGTTACCCCAGCTTTGTTATACAAATGGAACAAATTGCCTACAGCTCAATGTCCTTGGTGTCCGACTGTTCAAGTTGGAAATGTCCCACACATGATTTTTACATGTGATGCAGTAACACCTCTTTGGCGTGTCCTCAACCTTTTCATTATGAAGCTCCTTCATTTCCCCTCCTTGTCTCTTGAACATAAATTTTGCGGCATCCAAGGACGAACATTTGCAGTCCTTTTGTCAAATTATTTATTAATTTTAGCGCGCAGTACTATCTGCAGTCATGCGTCTGTTTGCCTTCGGCAAAATCCTCCTCCTAGACCTTCATATGTTAAAATTTTCAAAGCCCGTCTACGTCATCGCTTGTACATAGAATATCTGTATGCTTTAAAACATGGTAATCTAGAAGATTTTTTATCATATTGGGGCTTTTCAAATGTTTTGTTTACCTTGTTGCCTACTGGCATCCAATTTCATTTTTAAGTTATGTTAGTAGTAGTTAGTAGTTTTTTGTAGACCAAGTCTGATTTTTATTTCTGTTTTGAACATGTGATGTAATACTTTAGTTTCTCGAGCTAGAGTTAGTTTAATCGTCTAGTGCATTGTAATTGAGTGCAATCCTCACCGATCAATAAAATGAATGAATCTATCTATCTATCTATCTATCTATCTATCTATCTATCTATCTATCTATCTATCTATCTATCTAT